>JXSR01S016469.1:88981-103745 GCA_000969725.1 Ophiothrix spiculata | reverse complement strand
TTATGTACAAAATCATGTTGTAGCAGCATTTACGTATTTATTCACGAAAGACTATTGAAAAAACATGTGCATAAACATGATAAAAGACTGTAAAAGAATTATAAGCACAGTACCCTTAAACACAGCCCAAACATCTATTTGGATCCATTGGTAAAGTGACAAAGTCCCCTGAACTTAAATCGCTACTAGTATACTCATCATTTAGGGTACATGAAGTGGATTTCCTTTTCTTTATAATTATATGTATAAAGGTACCTTTTGTATAAGTGTGACTGATGGTTTTTTTTTTCTTTCTTATATTTCTCCCTTCCAGTCATATCTGCAATATTGACTGATCCTAAGTAGTACTTGATCGCCGTTCTCGTTTTCTTTTTCAACATTTGGATTCTATGATGCACATAAGCATTTAAATTTTTTGCACGCATGAAATGTAGCCCGTAATAGCGTGTTGCTGGAACATGTATATTGATTTTCATTGAATTATGTTACTTAGTTGGCGCCAAGTGTTTCTTATAACATTTGTAGAGTTAAATGTTGACGTATGTTGAGACGAAAACGTTCCGGGATTAATTCAATTAAATCTGTTCGCACGTGTTATCAGTAGTTATAATTATTTAAATTTGTACCCTCAATATATTTAATTTAGTTTGGAGCCAAGGAGTATAGTTTAGTGATCACATTTAACGCCTATATTCTGAAATGCTAAGATATAATCTTAAGTAAACAATATATACTCATCAAAAAATAAATAAATCCATGAGGGGGAACAATTGTTTTCTCGTCCACGCTTATCAACAGTTACTGTCTATTCTCAAGAAATATTGGATGTATTCTTTTTTTTTCTTTTTTTTTTTTGGGGGGGGGGGGGAAAGAATTTTTTTTTCTTTGAAGCTTTAATGAGAAATGTGCTGCTCCCGGAGCACATTTCGCTGATATTTTACATAAATATCAAAATGCAATGAACAGCACAAGAACCAAGCAAGCATGTTTTCATTTGTTTAGGACGTGATTATGACAACATATTGATAAAACTTGACATGTTGCATAGATTTTGGTGTTTACATTTAGAATGCTTTAGAAAATACAAGACATTTTTCTTCAAACTTATTGTCACGAATGAATATCTTGACCGTCTCAATAAGCAATGGATTACTTTACTTGATACACTGTTGAAATTAACATTTTTAAGAGTTTCAATGAACTATCAATCAACAAAATGAGTTGTGACCTTGGGTAAATTTTTACTCAACAAGAGTAAAATAATTGTAAGAGTGAACTGAACATAATCATAAGGGACTTTACATCAATGAATATCTAATCTTAAGATACACTCATTACAAAAACTTAGAAACCTCTAGTGTATGTTTAATGTATTTTTTTAATAAAACATGTCTGTATTGAAATATACTGTATACACGTACTTCCCAAACAGGTCTTTACTATCATAGTGAAACAAAAATGACACAGAAGAAAAAAGTTTTTTAAGGAAAGTATCTCAAAACTACCAATATTATTATAATCTTCAATTTTTTGTTCAAATAAATAGCAATTGGCATTTTACAATTTAACCGAGATTTGCCTACCAAAGGACTTTGATGATAGCGAGCAGGCTAGTATCATAATCTCGCAAGGCGATTATCTAATTTTATATAAAATTAAATGCCCGAAAGTTTTTCTTCTGTTTCAACGTTTACAACTTCTTTAACTTGTTATCAACCAACTACATGAAACGACAGCAAAAACAACCCACTTATTAGTTGGGCAAAACAGTCGTATTCATCGAGTCATGTTGCGCAAACATAGCCAACAGATTCTTACCACGAAATAAATGTTTATAATCAAATTACATACCAATAGTCCACGCAAAACATCATGCTGAAACCTTTTATGACATTTGTATTATAAATATCAACGGCATTTACTTTACTGTAGCATTGATATTTTTTTAAATGAAACAATTATGTTATTGACAAACTGTAGACGAAACTAAAAGTTACTCAAACAATTCATCAGAATGTGCTCAATATTTTGTACAAGTACTTACAATTAACGCTTGAGTGACAGAAAGTATTATTGAGCTTTGATTGGTATTTTGCGTCGAGCATGTTGAACAACCTCAGCTGAATATTTCTTACCCATAAATGGATGTTTCTAATCAAACCAAACCAAACCAATAGACAGCCGTTTATTAAGAATCGTTTTTAACGCAGTACATTATAAATCTATCTTGAATACCACTATGAATAACATTTAGTTACTGAGATGAAATGACACGCATGTTTCTGTCGAATTGTAAGTTTTTAAATTGTAAGTTCACCAACTTAACGGTTCTTAAGTAATAGAAAGTCGCATATGTACATTAGCCTAGTTCGTGTTTTTTTCACTGAATAACAATGTATTTTATAAGCTTTTATAAACGATTTTGTTGGCTCATTCACTGAATTCAATATATATGGATAATTGCCACTTTGGAGTTTGCAATAGACCAGTATTGTATGTCCCAAAATCTTGAAAGTACCGCAAATACGGGCATTTCTGCGCAAACGATCATATTACTACGTTCTGCACATGACGTCATTTACGCAGAAAGTAATAATATGGTCAACTGAGCGTTTACGGTACTTTCAAGATGCCTTATGGGACATATGAAAGTGGTCTATCCGTGACAATTCTTTTGTGTTTACACGAAAGAAAGGTTACTTTAATTGAAGGATCTCTTTTGTTGGATAAAACTAAATTGATACTTCTTTTGTCATTTACTATTTGTTTTAATGAAATATTTTACAACATATTCGAACTAAGGTATTGTACATAAAAAGAAATCAGGATTTTATGACTGAAACAATGAGGATGACTGAAGGCTTTGATACTGGCCATTTGACACAAACATTTCATCGGAAAATGTAACAAAAATTCATTCAATCGATTTTGATTTCTGTCCAATTCACTCACCCTTGTGGATCTTGTGTATCGAATGCACCAAAATTGACCTCTCTCTCTTGCATTGATTTTGTAATATTTCATTTACAACTTGAAATGCACATTTATTAACCTTTGTTTATATGAAGTGAACATGGTGTTGAACAAAATGAAAAATATATCGCCATGCAATACGACGAAACAAATCAAACATTCAGCTATACTATTCTACCTACTTTCAAGTCATTCTTCAATTTATATGTATTGTGTTTTATAAACAAAAAAGTGGAAAGCCAAATATGCTCCAAGTTGTGAATGATTTGAGGATAACTATAATTTGTCATTAGGATTCCATCTCCGAATTGAAAAATTCATTCAAACTGTTATATAGAGTGAGATGCAGGTTTGTGTCTTTTGACAAAATTTTCCTTTTCAATGGCAATAGTCCATTTTTTTTTTCAAGAACGGCGCAATTCTACAAATAGATAAAATTTGATGGTTATATAGAAGTATGAGGAAAAGATTTAGGCAAAAGAACCTTTACAATGCTGTCTGCTTGAGTTAGGAAACAGGTTTGAAATAATTACCACTGGTAGCATGTATACTAGTAATTCAACTAATATTTGGTATGTGAAAAAAAGAGACTTTGAATTAGTATGCTTTGAAAAAAAAATGAAAAATTTCGAAAGATTTGCATTACTATAGAACAAACAAGATTATTTCTTATCTTAAACCTATAACCAAAATAATCGTGTCATATAATATGACAAACTTAATCATTTTGTTTTAGATCTTATATAATGTGTGATCGATCACATAAATCTGATGTTTTGAAACGTCCATTACTATCGGAACACGTTGCTTAATTGAAGTTTATATATGTGACCCGTCATATCGAAAGGTACCTTAATACCGGCATAGTAAATTACGAGATACAGGCCATTGAAGCTGAGCATAGTCAAAAATCAAGTCCAAGGTCGAATTTCTAATTTCATCAGAAACGTTACCTTTGAAGTGTATTCTATCATATTAATCAGGTTCCAACATCCAAAACACAAGACAAATGTTTTAGAAACCGAGATAAAAATCCTTTCTCCATTCACGTTTAACCAGTACAGAAACTTCAAACTTTATTTTCTCAGAACTTCAGTTTTCGGAATCAGTCGATACCTTTTACCAATTTGGATGTAACTTTGTAATCGAACATCCAATAACCAAAAGCAAGGTGTCATTTTAAAGCTTAAAATAAAATCTTTCAAATGAGACAAAAAAATCAATTTTAATTTTGCCGACCTTAAGGTACCTTTCGATATGACGGGTCACATATAGGATTACTGAAAAAAATATTTTTTAAATCATAATTGACAGGGACAAATAGAAAGTAAAAATCAGAACATAAATTATTGACATTTAATATCTTCATTTCATACAGAGAAGTAATTTCATCTGTTATCCAGTCCTTGACTTTATAGTCCATGACAATGTTAAATACTAATTTATTAAAATCAAAACTGATCTCGTCGTTAATCAAAATGTACAGGTGACAAGCTACTGCAAAGTACATGAAAACAGAATGATGTGGTATTTATGACCTTGAATTCTTAACATTAAAAAGGAGAGAGCATTTCAGCAACGTTCTGTATATTGTTTTATTAAGAGGTAAATCCAGCTTGAATAGAAAGCCATGAATACATATTCTCAATTTTCAATTATTTATTTCCTTATTTTTTGCAATAATTTTGCTGATAGTTACATGAAAAGGTGGTTGGTTTTAAAAGTAAATAACATCGACTGCTCAGAAAACTGCCCAATATTGTTTAAAAGAAAAATGGTTTCCCTTGCATCAGGATGGATTTGAACCATGGCTTCTGATCCAATTAAGTTATGCATTACGAAGCACGGGAAGATACCTTCGGTCAATAGGCATATACCTTATAATGACGTATTTTTCTTTGGTTTAACAAATCATTGATAATAGGACATAGATGGTCAACACGATTAACCTTGATTAGCAGTGAATTGAATTTCTATAGAGCCGGTAAAATCCTTTTGAAGCTATGTCTGTCTCAGCAGCACTTGAGATTAGATCAGTTTGAATACAGTTTATCGGGAGGTGACAAAATTTCGCCTTTATCTCTCCGATATTATGCATAATCGATATTACCAACCAAGATTTTTTTTATTGACGTGACCTGCCAACAAAGCTGACTTTAAACCCTTATTATTTAATCAAGGAGAAAGCAAATGAAAAGTGGGACGTGGGTATGAAATTCTGGAGTTTTTCCTTTGTAATGTGAGTGAATTTTTTGCTATTGGTAAAAATCAAAAATGTTGAGCCTTTTTAGACATACCAATTTCAACCCCTATATCAATCATGTTTTAGAAGACAAAAAGACGTCAGTTTGGTCGATTCCACTAGCAAAAATATGAAAACTCAGATTCATGAAATTTGGAAAATATATTTTGCCTATAAGACTTTACAACTGAAGATAAAGCAAGGAGAAATAAATACGTTGATGTGGTGTATAAAAGGTACCTAATATCGGCTCTTCATACTTGCCTTCAATTTGTATTGTGATAACCAGGCATCCAAATTTCGACAACAAATACATTTTGTGCCAACGGATCATCCTTTGACGTCGCAGTGTGCATTGATCTCATAGCAGGGCTCGCAGCTAATGTTTTGAATGGGACCGCTGGCCGCTCGCTGTGTTGAAATGAAATGCATTTCATGTAAAATGTAGTAAATATTGGTATACACTTTTCTGGATAAAAAGTAACCTTTGTGTTTTTTTAATATAAATTATGTCAAAAATTCGAGAATTTCATTCGTGACTGGTAAAAATTGAAGAAAAACCAACAAGCTTCGCAAAAGAAAAAAAAAAGAAATTTATCAAAACGACTTAAGGCAGGACTCGAACCCACGACCTCCAGATTTCAAAGTCCGCACTGTAACCGGTACACTATCCGAGCTGACGCTGTATGTGAGGGAATTAAAGATTATATTCATTCTGTTTATGGTGATGGGTTATGCGCATGCGCCATTTTCTATCATTGCACAAGCGTAACCATATAAAGTATATATTTGTAAATACCCATCGAATACACAATCAGCCAGCTAGTCCAGTGGTTAGCGCGACGACTCTTATCAGCCAGCTAGTACAATGGTTAGCGCGATGACTCTTAATCTCAGGACCGTTGGTTCAAACCCTGTTGGATTCGTTTTGAAAATTTCATTTTTTTTTTTGCGTAGCGTATTGGTTTTTCTTCAATTATTCACTGTAACGAATGAAATTCTTGAATTTTTCGCATAATTTATATATAAGAACCAAAAAGGTTACTTTTCAGTCTGGAAAATAAATGTTGAATGCATTACATTTCGCAAGAAATACAAAATTATTCATTGTATTCACAGCGATATTCAAATAGCCAATATACCTGTCGACAAACCTTGCAATAATTTCTGGGTCTGATGCATATCCGGAGTTTGTCGAGCACTCACGGCAACATCCGATGAGTTTGTGGCCTTCCGATTGTTTCCTTGAGTAAAACGAACACTTCGTATGTAAACATACATCTTGATCACAGTTTACTAAATATTTTTCAAATAATGACAATCGACCGAAATTTGAGTGAATTCTGACTCTTTGAAACATGGGTTTTTGTCGAATGATTATTTTTTATGAAAAATGAAATCACGATTTTGAACTGAAATAGTATTTTTTTGCTAGTTTTGTGGCACAATTTGCTAATTTTCTAGTGTAGACTATACTTTAACAAACACGTTTGGAGCTATGGCAAATGCCAACTCCGCTCCGTTTTTACCAACTTCGCTCGTATATAACTAGATTTTCATCGCCTTTTCGGAATTTCAAATAACTGAAGAGCATCACCGTTATGCGCGGGGGCGACTCCCATAATGCAGTTCAATTTAGCATGCAATTTGCATCTTTCCCATATAGTGGTAATTTGACCTCGCTGAACATTCAATTAGTTCATTCATGTCTACTGAGCTGTTACTGTGTAATATGGGAAGCTTAAAATCATCCTCTAGATTACCACCAGAATGTGTTTGTGAGTGGAAGGGTAATTGCTATACAAACTTATTGTAGTAAATCAGACCCGTGAAATCGGACGCATGTTTTATTTTGTTCGGGGGAGAAGGGGGGGGGGCAGTCATATTTGAAATGGATGCAGGTGTAAGGATCGCGCGATATGCTGGGGCATTCGATGAGTGCACATGCTCAAACAATGAGGGGTCATTGGGAAAGAGCTTGAATATTGGCATTCGTTGAGAGAAAAATACAAAATATATGAGGTCTTATTAGTCTTAAACTGAGGGATCATTGTGAGAGAGCACGATTTTTGGTATTCAGTGAAATTTGGCATCATCACTCGGTGAGAGAAAAATATAAAGATTTAAGGGGTATTTGGATGAGAACACATGGAATTATAAAATAAGAGGTCTTTGGGTGTCAGCGATGCTGAAAGGGGTTGGGGGTTAGGGACCATTCACAAACATTTGTAAGGGGGGCCTGATGCAAAAACAATTATCGCGGAAAATTGTCGGGGCCCCCCTTTCCACCTCAAAAACATTAAGGGCTCCCCTTTTTGCAACAAAAATTAGTGGTCAACCCCATAGAAAAGCATGTAAACTTAATTTTTACCTGAAAATTTGTGGTAATTTTTTTCAAGGCCCCCCTTACGAGAGTGAACAATTTTAAGGGCCCCCCTTTTGGCATCAGGCCCCCCCCCCCATACAAGTGTTTGTGAACGGTCCCTTATGCCTTACATAAGTGTCACCTCCATAATGGGACTTCCCCTCCCCCCGAGCGACTTGCCAAGCACTAACCGAGGGACGCGATACCAAGGCAACGAACCAAGGTTGTTCGGAGTGAGCTAGACCGTTGGTTTTGATTGTTGTTTGCTCCAGTAAGCAGAAGAGTATTTTGGTACATCGTCAATAGGCAAATATTGCTGTGCGTCAGAGGATGACCCGTCGTGACCAAATGTAGTACAAGTCTAACTTTTGATGCCTAGCTGTCGTAAAACAAATTGCAGGCAAGTACGAAAAGCCGATATTAGATACCTTTCGTACATCACATCAACGTATATTTTTCCTCTCCTTATTTCTTTACTTTACAGGCCTTACAGGCAAAGTATATTTGTCAAATTTCATCAATCTGATTTTTTATATTTTTACTAGAAGAATCGAGCCAACTGACGGCGTTTTATCTTGTAAAACAAGATTGATGTAAGGGTTCAAATTTGGTTGCTTAAAAAGTCTTAAAATCGTTTATTTTTATATAAAATGCCATATAATGATTGCTTTTTATCAACAGCAAAAATTCATATGCATTGTATTGGAAAAACTCCAAATTTTCATACCCCTGTTCCAAATTTGCATTTGCTTTCACCGTTTTCAGATAATAAGGGTTCAAAGTAAGCATTTTAAGCAAGTCACGTTTAAAAAAACAAAATCTTGCGACCATTTTTTTCTCGTTTGGCGAGACTTGGAATACAGAATTCGCATAATGAGCTCGTTAACAGGGTCGTTACGATTAGACTGAATATTATCGTTATTATCAATGATAACCAATGGTCCAAGACAATTCAGTATCGTAGTGACCAGTAACTGGTTCACGCAAATCCCCGTCAACGGTGTATACTATACTTTTCTATGGGGATCATTTCGATCATGGTTCAAAACTAGAAAGCGTGAACCAGTTGTTAGGGTGATAATCGGATTACACGTAACACTTCAAGGCTGAATGGGATATTCATAGTTAGTTCATGGCCTAGTCTTTGCTCAATCAACAATTCCAATGTTGAATACGCCGGAGAAGTAGTTACGTCATAATTTATGTTAATCACCCAACACGTGCGTTTTGGACCCAAACAAACGGTGTGACCATTTATGCCACACGTTAAGTCTATGGGGAAAAAAGTCCGACTCCGATGTTATACCATAACTTTCGTCTAAAACAAAAATAAGGAAGAAAATGCCGGCCTTTTATGGTGAAGGTTGTGATCACAAGCATGACCGGAAGTCTGATTTGTATGTTTACGTACGCCTATAGGTGTTAATACGTATGATCATTGGACATAATCATTTGTTTGGGTCCAGATCGCACGTGTTGGGCTAATTATCATAAATGTGACGTCACTACTTCCCCGGGGTATAATACAATTAACATATTGAAATTTAAATAAACACCACAGTAAATGTAGACATTTTTAGCTTAGTGAAATAATTTATTCCGAAGTTTCACCGTGACCTTTTTTATACACAAGATTCACCTCTATTGTACCATGAAAAACAATCCAGCTATATTTAGTGAACTATTTCTTCAACAGTTATTGAGTTCAATTTTCCAGTTTACGTTTTTGTAAACAAATTGTCGGTCTCAAACATAAGAAAATCAGGTTTTTAGTTCAGCTTTAGTTAACAAAACTGTACTTTAGTAAATCCGTTAAGAGACAATTGAAAATTAATTAACAGTGGGCACAATATTTCCGCATGAGAGGCTAAGACCATGCACAAATTAGCAATTAAATGCAACTTCGTATTATTACTTAATTGACTCACCGTGCCATTGACAAGATTTCATCAGCCATAATCCGTCTTCATAATTTGTAGTATGAAATAACCAACACTAAGGTGAATGACACCAATCAATAGTGGCAGGGTCCTTGATCAAGCTGGTTTAAGAGGGTCAGTTTATAGTTCCTTAAAGAGCTACCAAATATTTGGTGCAACAAGTCTTTGTTAACTTATAATCTGATATATAATTATGCATTTTCTAATAATAACGGAGGCTGTGATGAATGTTTGGTGGTTTATCCTTTATTAATTAGAAGATGCGTTGGAATTAATGTAATCACAAAGACTTGTTGCACAAAGTATTTTGTATCTCAGAAAGAACTATAAACTGACCTACTCAAAAAATGTTTACGTGGTTGATATTTTCAACCAATTTACAAATTTGTTAACGCCTAGCCTGTTTTTTTTTTTTTGTGTGTGTGAACGAAATGTTCCGTTAAATTGCACTTCTGTGAACATTTTCTTTCGTTAAATGATAGCGTATCTATTGCCCACCTTTAGAGGATTGCAAAAACTGAATTTTACGGTAGGTAGCATTACAAATTGTAAATCGTTTGTAAATATTTTGTAAATATGAATAGACTTCATAGTAGGAAAACATGGACTGGTAGACGCAATGAAAAGGAATTACAAATTACACATATAGGCAACTATTTCGTGACGTTTGTGACCAAAATCAAGGGAAATTTCGGTTTTTATTGTTCATAGTTTACAAAATCTGTAAATATTTAATCTTTTGCTGCTTTGTCAAAGAAGTTGTTAACATAGTCTTTTCGATCATACCTTAAAAAATAAAAATCTTCTCAAGTTCAAGAATAAAGGCCATGCAACGTTTCTGACGTTTGTGACATCAGAGAAAGCTGGGTTTTTGCTCAATAAGACCATATTTGAGAAATTCTGTGAAGTGTGATTGTTTTTCATCTTTTCCTTTAGACAGAAGATGAAGAGAAAACTTACTATTAACCTCCCATGCCCAAAAATCAATTGCTGCAGGGGTTTACCTCTGGTAAAATCTTTTGTTATGCAACGTTTGTGACATTTTGGGGTGTAACGTTTTCGTGACGTTTGTGACATGTAAAATATGTCTGTAAATACTTTCAAATTACTGCCTCAGTATCAAATATAATTTATATGGATGGCAATAAAATACATGTAGAGGCCTGTACCCCTGTTTGGGGGAGTAACCTTTGGTTTTGGTAGGGGTGTGCCGCTGAAAAATGTCCGATCTTTTATTTCAGTGAATATGTGTTAATCAAGGATAGATACATATCATAATAAACTTTTTAATAACACAACAGATTCAATTAATATAAGTTATCAGTAAAGCTTCACAATTGGTAAAAAACACCGAATTTAGCTATAATTAATTCATATATGTTAATATCTTCAAAACAGATTGAAAACACAAATATCAGAAGGGAACTAAGGCTGATATTGAATCATTGTAGAAAACAAAAATAATCATGAAAATTGCTCATTGTTTATTTCATTTTGGCCACAGTTAGGACCACTTTCTGAAGAATCGCCCATATGCTAATGAGAAGCAATTTTGTTTACAGTCGTAAACTCGATATTTGAGGTCAATAAGTGTATAAAAAAATCTACCAATGATATATATAGCCAAACACCACCAGTGGGTAAGACACTAGACAATGTACCTTTTAGCATTATTGCATAAGGCTAGAAATCCTTTGTGATGACTCACCCCGAAAAGGGAGACTTTGCGACAGAATACTTTTGGAGAAACTGATGAAAATAGGCAGCAAAAAATAGAAAATATTTAAAAAATTTCATCAAGTAAGGTGTCATTTTAAAGCTTAGAAAATGCTGTAACAGATGCAATGATAAAATCAAAATTGATATCATCTGCAAAGTCCCTCCATTCGGAGTGAGCCATCACCTTTATGGTTAATTGTGAGACACATGGCTTATGAAGCTGACCATCCATGTGCTTCATTATCTTTGACCAAATAGAACATTTTGGCTGGACAGAAAGCTCACCCCGGAGAATATCTAGTACAATAATCAAGTACAAGTTTGGAATGTGCACATTTGGAACATCATTCGAGTACACTTTAAGTACATCTCTAGTACAAATTGTTTGTATTTTTAACAAATAATTTGTACTTGAATTGTACTCGAATTGTACTCGAATTGTACTCGATTTCTTCAAGGGCAATTCACATTATACTAATGCTCGGACACCTTTAAAGGTTACAGGAAAAGAAAATATAAGTGGCTTCATATACATTCGTTATAACAAAACTAAGTGGAAAACACCAATGTAAAATTTTAATAAAGCACAAATAGTCAACGATACTCAAAACAATTTTCAAATATAGCGCCTTTTTATGACCTCGAAAGAACGATCTATCTGAACTGCCCTGCTATGATGCTTACATACTTTGATAACTTTGTCTCGACGTCGCGTCATACTTTGTTGCATCTGGTGTTTTGATATTGTACATTGGACAGAAAGTACCAAGCGACAACTAGTATGAAAGCAAGGTCGGATGACGTCGGTAAGGGTTAAGAGATTTTCGAGATCCACGGATATTAAACAATACATATAATAGTTTACTTGGTGTATATTCCAGGGTCTTATGAAACTCTCCGTACACTAACACGCGTAATCTCACTCAGCCACTTCAAAGAGATTGTTTTTGAGGTCGTCAAATACAGGTTTGCATGGCGGTATATTTGAAAGCATTTATGAGCATCATTTACTGTTTGTGTATAATTGGAATTTTATGTTGTTGTTTTTCACTCAGTTTTGTTATAATGAATTTATAGAAACTACTTGATATTTTCTTTTCATGTAACCTTTAAAGAGGTCGTGGGTGGAAATTGTCTTTATCTCTACTACGTCATCTCTGCAAAGATTTGTTGTTTCCTGAAAATGATTCTACTGAAAATTGATTACATTTCACTCTTCATTTACCATAGGCAATTTCAATGCCTAAACATGACGGTAAAAAGCAAACAAAAAGTAGACGCTCAATTCAACAAACGCCGAAACAGTAAGCCAGCTCTTGATCTTCAAAAGATGCGAAAAAACATAAGCCAATCTTTAACTTCAACGTTTAATGAATCAAATATCCAAAATCATTTCAGAGATCAAATATTTCATCAAATGTTCATACCAGTTTATCTCTGTATACCGCATGTTTGTGAATACGAATGAAATAACAAATATTTTATTATGAAAAAGGTAAATACATCAGTCATATTTCTGGATTTATTTATGCATAAATAGTGAATGCAAAATATATACTCGATATAGAATTAGTTGAAAATACTACATAATTTGAGCTTTAACATCTTTCGTTATAATATTCATAACAATTTTATGTAAGTGTTTTTAATCCTGGTCCACCTAGCGGGGTGGTAACGTCGCCGATCAAAACAAAGTTATTGTTTTTGCACCCTTTGCGGTCATTTTGATGAAAAAAGTCGGGGTTACCACCTTAGGTTGGGTAGGGTAAGCCGTAGCGAATTTTTGATTTTTATTTTCAATTATCGCCGGGCCGAAAATCTGATATCGGCGAAATTTTCCCACCTAAAGTACTTCATGACGTCATTACTACGTAACGCCTTAACCGATTTTCGTGATTTCGGTTTCGCCATTTTTGGGAGAGCCTCGACCTGGCTTGCGAGATGAATGGGAACCACTGAGCTATATGATGGGCACTTACATAATATTACGATTAACAGTTCGATTTCTTCTTTCAAAAAAAACTGACCTTGCATGAAGTAAATACATCGTTATGTAACCTACTAGTTTAATTGACTGTCAGATCGAGGCTATCCCCGCAAATGGCGGACCGTGCAAGTAGTGAATTGTTCACTCAACTGAACTTCGTTTAGTTTAGGCCCACTACTTAGATGAGGTGAAAATGTGACGTATACCTTGCAGCATACATCAAGCCTCATTACAAGCTCTGAAAAAAACATCATACTAAAAAAATATCAAGTAATTCTAAGATTTTGTTGTGATCCTGGAATAAAGAGAAAATACAACATGATCCGTAAACTCATTGATGTGTTTCTGTTCGCAGCAGTGAATCAACTACCACACAGAACTTGGGTTTGTGAAAAAATTGTTTTTATATTTTCTCAATTGTTTCGACTACCTTGATTTTAGATGAACTTGAAAAGTACTCATAATACGATTTCGATAGAGAAAGTTGCATTATTTATGTAATGATTTTGAAATGTAAACCATATATGATATCCCAGAGTAGTAATACATTACTTGTTTATTTATTTTTGTAATGAAATTGCTGTTGCATTAATAATGACAGTGAGACGTTTATTTGCCTTACATATAATTCAAAATGTCATTCAAATATAGTATAACCATTGAGATTCAAAGCAAATACACATTGCTTATTGATAGTTCATTTCTATTCAAATTTTATAACTGTTTCATGATATAGAGTTATTATTATACTTTCAAATTTTAAATAAAGAAGTATGCGCAGGAAAAATTTCAAGGACAACAAGTTTTCTCGCATTTTCATTTTTTTTTTCAATTCAAAATTCTCAAAAGACGTTTACATTGGATATCATATCATATCAAGCTATATAATTTCTGTATTCTTGAAAGCCATGTTGGTGTAAAATGTCAATCTCATGGGACATTTTGTCAAAATATAACATTTACAGACTAACAATTTAGGAATATATGATGTAAATACAAACCTCATTTTGTATTGAAATTTGATTTTTAATGGAAGTTGTGTTTGGTTTTTTTACTTCTGCTTTGTAATGAATAAATGTATAAAAACCAAACTTTCCAATGTAGGAGGAAAATTGATTTAAAAGTTCTGAAAATAACCTGAATGTTTCAATCCCTGTCGTTGTAAAATTTCTGTTTCCTTAAATCCTACGCAAACATTACGATGCAAGAACTTCAAAGTCGAAATTCAATCCGTTACAAAGCAATATGTAAACCAATTTCATAAACTTGTGAAGGCTTATAGCCAAATAAATTTAACACTTATATCTATTGACAATCACGAAAGAATGCCAACCTTTGCAGTGGCATAAAATTATATTTTGTAACTGCGTGTATTTGCTCGCTGCTCTTAGGTAAACCTATCGGGGTTTTTTAACCCAGGGATCAATTAACTAGTTTAATCAATTTACGGTTTTGAAAACAACCGGTAGATAGGTATTTTATTAACTATTTTCATCCCGTGCCAGTATTATGCCAAAGACGAGTTTTATTGCATTTTT
>JXSR01S016469.1:61300-74743 GCA_000969725.1 Ophiothrix spiculata | reverse complement strand
GGACAATATGTTGTCTGTTGCATCATCTAACATCATTCTGCATTGATCAATTTGAATATTTATTGACTTCAGTGATGTTTTATAAAATTCCATTTATGCACCAAAGCATTACTAGTGCTCATTTCTTGCATTGTTTGGGCGGCAGTTTATTTTTCAAATAATTGAACGGTCAATGTTTAGATCAATAATGATATTATTTATACAAATTTGCTTACTCTAGTGAAAATTTACGATATTGGACATATTAACAGATTTGTTTCGTTAGATTTATGAAAATATGCAATTTTGGCGGCCATTTTGAATTTGAAGCACATAAAATGACGCAGTTATAAGGTATTTGCAGTACATATTCCATTAGCTTTAATTTGATATCAAACACGTAATGTTTACACCAAATAATCATATTTCTCATACATATGCGTATTTGAAAAAGAGGGTGTGGCTTCTGACGCAAACAACAAAAATTGCTCAAGCGTGAATTTTTGGCATCATCCAGTTTCTTAAAGTATACGGTCTCAACTACCATTTTCATCAAGAAAAATGCATATATACCCAACGTGACACTCATGCTGGGGATCTACCTAACTAATATTAAAGATTCTTGTAAGTGGTTGAGCTATTTCTTTAGATACTCTTTTTAAGACATTATTTCCTATATCATCATGACCAGGACTTTTGTTTTTGTTAAATTTTGAGATGATCTTTATTATTTCTGCCTCAACAATTGGTTTCATAAAAATGTTCTCACATAAAGGGTTATTTAAATATTCGAAATAATCTTTTCCAGATTTATTAATTTCTTTTGCTAAATATTTTTTGGTGTACAAATTGAATAGAGTCTCTTGTTTATACATGGAACTTTACTACTAGTGATTTCACGTCCATTATCAAGGTCAAAATGACGGCTAAAGACTACTTCGAAAAAGTTAACCCCTTTTTGCCGAAACCTCACAATTTCATGATGTTCGAACAATTCGACCGATTTTAACAGATTGCAGGCTTGATACTTCTTATTGAATTACAAACAATATTTTATAAATATGCAGAGTTGAATTTGAATGATAATGTAACAAACACGCGTTGTTTTGCCCGAAAATCCGGACGTGAATTACGACTCTAAGTTCGCCCTGTTTGAGCTGTGAATTGCCTGTTTTAAGTATCTACATTATCTACATTTTGTCTGATATACGCATTCGCATAATTTACTTACAAATTGAACATTCCAATGAGGCAAAAACTGCAATTTTTATGCAAACAAAAATGTCTAACGTTTATGTTTTAGATTTAAGTTCACGATCTCAATGCTTCCTTGATAGCTCAGCGGTAGATCCCTCGCTTCGTAATGCATGACTATCCCCTGCCATAATCCATGGTTCGAGTCCCCGCAAAGGCAGTGGAAACTATTTATCTATTCATGATTCAAAAATAGTTGGGATTCACATTTTCCTGAGCATGAATTCCATTTAAGTAGCATTATTCAAGGACAACAAGTTTGTTCTTTTCTTACTATTTTCAACCGTATTTAGTTGTATTAAGCACAATTTAATATTATATGATATTTTGAATTTATAAATTTGGAAAGAAAATATAAATACCCACACTACTTTACACTTACTAAATACAGTTCTTTACGTTTTCTGTTTTCTCTTCGATTACAACCATCCTTTTTTTCTGCCTTCGTCTTATTGAAAATGGCTTTTGTATGCTAATTATAAGAATTATTTCTTCAATCAATTGAAGATCGCTTTATTAAACATTTTTCTGCGTTATTGATACTTTAGTATTGAAATGTCATTCAACCTCACTAATAACGAATTTTAATGTCAAATCTTCCTCAGAAATCTTCCCAATAGTTTGTAAGAACTCGACGCAAATATTATTGTGAATGCCTAATAAGACTAAACCAATACTTTGTAAATGACCTGTCACATGTCACCATAAGCAAAAACAACCAAATTTATAGTTTTGACCGAAAAGCAAATATTATTAGCTGAATCAAACTATCCCACATCATGTTTGTAAATTTATTGATAAACTAAAACAATATACGTGTATTGTGGGCTTTTTCATTGATTTACATGGAATATGTTGTCGACCCTAGCTCTAGAATGATATACTGGATTTCCCAGAAATATCTTGCAATCTTTGCGTGTTCTTAGGTTAAACGGATATTCAGAAAGTATACCATATAAAGGTTGTATTTGTAGTAAAGAAAGTATGCATCAAAGGTTGTATTTCGTAGTCCATGAAACTTGGGCTGTGGTAATTGTCGGATGTCAAAATATACGGTACTTAATTTTATTCATTAGAGATTATTGAAGCCTGCTGTCAGGATGCCTTGGCTTTATATCAATTTCATTACCTGAAAATTATGAGCAGTATCTGATTCTAAAATTCTAGATCCTTACTTTACAAAATTGGAGAGAAAGGGAAGGCTTTTACAGCTGAAAATCCTATCTGAAATCAACATCTGCACCTGTAAGTCTGTAAATGCTTACAAATAGTCATTATATACTTTTATAATTTTAAATTCTAATTTACAAAAACTGTAGGTGGTCTCGTCGCTTATTAAAATGTACAGGTGCCAAGCATCTGTAAAGTGCATGTGAAACGAATAATATCTACATATGGCATGTGACCTTTTAACACTTTGAAAAAGAATACATTTTATGTTTGGTCTATATATTGTATCGCCTGTTGTATGTGTTTACAAAGTATTCATATTCTTATTGAGGCTCTGAGACAGAATGAAAGTACCTTTTACAATACAATTGCTCTTTCCATAAGTGCAGTGCGAGATCAATCAACGTTTTTATTTTTAACATTTTTGATTGCGTATTTACATTTGATTTGCTTCAAAATTAATATCTTTCAAATTGTAAAGTTACAATGCCTTAAATCCACATATAAGCATAGTGTGCTTATTTTTTTCAGCCTTGCCCTATGCTGGCTACGCCACTGGTGCTTATGTGTAATCATAAATGTACCCATAGTCTTCAGCCTTCCCTTCTTCTGCACTGGAAAATAAGTGAAAACATTATTTGCTTACAATTAACAACCCTATTTGTCACCAGATATCGCAAAATAAAATCAAAAAAAGTTACAAAATTACACAATTTGACTTTTCATCATCAAGGTCTTCATTATTAACTTCATCGTTCAACATCATTTGATAAGATTGAAGTCAAATCGTTCAGATTTATATATGTATAAACAACATTTACTTCCTTCAGCTCAAGATGGAGTCAAGAAGGTTAAAATTGTGCTCCAAAAATTATTCAAACAACTCATATTAAATATTAAATTCGGTAAATTGTAACAGCTAAACACGGGAATGAAAGTGGTCGGTCAATGAAAACAACAAAGCTAAGCTAGAGCTAGTTATTTGAATGATGTTAAGACAATATTTTCACGTTCAATGAACTTCATAGATTGAAATTGCCTTAGGAATTTTAGAGAAAATAAACAGATCAATAATTTCATCAAAAAGTAACTACCAGTTTATCTTTGTACTTCGCCCGTTTGTGAAAAGCAAATAATGATTAATTTTTTATCTTTATCATATTTCTAGTTTATTTATTTATTAAAGTATAAATACAAAATATAGTTTAAACATAATGCTCATATTTTCCCTATGGCCACGTAAATAACAGACAGATAAATATCACTGTATCTAGATGTATGCAAGTTGTGTGGTAATTTAAATTTTGTTTTTTAATACATATTTTTTTCAAGATAGAAATGCACTTTTAGGGACCGTTCATTATTTACAGGGGAGGGGGGCCGGGAGAAACATAGGGGGGTCATGTAATTTTTATTTGGTCGATAGGGGGGGTTGTGTAATTCCAACTGAACTAAGGCAATTGCAAATATATGTGCACAAAGGATGTTCTAAATGGTCTAAAAACAATTTCTTCTTCATTAAAGAAGGTGCATCAAATCTGTTGAAAGCAAGGAATTTAAAAGGGAAATCGGTGCTCGCAGCCAGTTTGATCTGACTGTCGTGTGAATCCTCTTGGCCCAATACAGATAGATGACTTTTGAATTGCATGATTTGGGGGTACATGCCCTTTTACAAAGGGGGGGGGGGGTCATGAAAAATTTATCAGCGGAATAGGGGGGGTTGCATAATTTTCGATGCTCGAATAGGGGGGGTCACGAAACTTTTCAGATCAGACCCGCAACTTCTCCCGGCCCCCCTCCCCTGTAAATAATGAACGGTCCCTTAGATTATAAACCTCAAGAATATTATAATGTATATATCGAGCTTCTTGCAACTTAAATTAGGGTGAATATTGTAAAAAAAAAAGACTACATTCTTACCGTTTTTGATTTTTTCATTATTCATAGCTCCTATATGCAAATATCTCAATATTCGTTTCATAAACAGCGTGTACACAATATTTTCAATACACACAGCCTTAACATTGGTTTGTTAGAAGGGCGTACACCACTAAATAACTTCTCCATTGAAACCAATGCAATTTAGCCCATATTGTCTGAGCTTTTTCTACTGGCGTGACAATATTTATAAGTTTCAGTTAATATCAAGTTGTAGCCCTCATATTTATCTTTCAAATAACCTTCAATTAATGCTACATTTTCCGATAAAATATTTCGCTACGGGCTCGTAAATAGCGCCCCGCTTTTCCCACCCAGTCAAAACGACCCCTAACCACTTAAGACATGCACCGGAATTACGCTGCTAAATCCAAAATAAAAATGGATGCCAGTTGTTTTGGATGCTATAAGTGATCACAAGATTCTAGTCATTTATATTCATAAACACAAAATCATGTCACTTGTAACCAGTTCTACTATCATTGCAAAATAATCCGTGTGGACCTATGTTTTTTACCGGGACTTTCTACCCCTACACCAGTGTTGTGCGGTCTTACAGTTCACCGTTACATTTTCATACCCTGTCGCTGGCGACGTCCCATGCTTAAGGTAACGTTAGGTCAGGTAATGCGTATCCAACACTAAATGTTACATTGGACCGTAACATTATCAAATGTTACTAGACTGTAAAATTAGGTTGAATTAGGTTAAATTAGGTTGAATATTGGAAAAAAGACAACAGTCTTACTAGACCGTAACATAATGTTAATTTGACGAATGTTACGGAATACCATAACAATCCAATCGCCATTTTCTCTCATCTTTGGGAACTTCCAATTTTCAACAAACAGACCGACCCTGAAAAAACCAGACCCAGTAATTAACCACGTATATATATAAAATATAACGGACAAGGTACAAAACACATCAAGAATCAAATTTGATACAGAAGGTTACTTAGAGTACAATTAAATAATTAGAGAAAAACAAAGTAAGCCAACTGAGTTGGCTTACTTTGTTTTTCTCTAATTACGTATATATATGCAAATCACATTGTGAAGCATCTATGTACAATGAAAAGCTTATTTTAAAATGAATTTTTCCATGGTAAATCCACGTGAAATTCCGACCACTTCGACCACTGTTCTGATGAGAACAACCTTCGAAGCCGGTTATTAATATTTTGGTTTGCGATGCTCGAGTGCATGATTGGAAGGCACTGTATCAATCTCTTTTTTTTTTAAATTTTGCGTCTAGCGTTGCATTTCGCGTCAATATGGTACTAAAAAGTGTTAACATATTAATTCGTAAAAGAGTGTATTATGTTACGGTGAGCTTCAAGAAAACCGAGATCCTACCAGTTGGCCATAAATGTACTACAGTCCTCACAGTCCCATTGGAAGATGAAGGAAACATTAAAATCGTAAAGCATTTCAGATACCTTGATGCTTTCTGTAGTGCAAATGGAACAAACATATTAAAAGGAGCTGAACCATAGACTGGGCAAAGCAGCTGTAGCTTTCCGAGAGTTAGGCAAGGTGTGGAAAGACAGATACATCAACTTGGACACCAAGATGAAATTCTACAATGCTTGTGTCCTACCACCCTACCGTACTCTGCTGAATGTTGGAGCCTGACAGAGAGGGATGAAGCCCGGCTTGATGCATTTGATATGCGATGCCAAATGAAGATTCTACGGTCTCAGTACAAAACAAATGAGTTTTTAAGATCGCTCACCAAACAACCATTACTGACAGGGATAATAAGAACCCGCAGATTGAAATGGTTTGGGCACCTACAACGTATGGACCCTACGAGGATTCCAAAAACCTTGTATCACTAGAAACCAACGCATGGGAGCCGGAGACGTGGACGTCCCAGGACAACCTGCAAAGATGTCATACAAAGGGGCCTCACTTTCCTTGGACTGTTGCAGAGATGGCGGCCAAAAATTGTGTTATGTGTGGAAACTTCTATCGGGTCAGGCAGCAGGTGCAGAGATGTGTATCGCTGACCGATAAATAGTTAAGTATAATGCTATGGTCAAATATAAAACAGTAGTTTGGTCGAGCTGGCACGCCACAGCAAACAAAACCTACCCTTACGAGTTGATGCATCTCGAGATTAACGCTCGCGTAGGTTTTGTATGTTGTGGCGTGCCAGCTTGGTCGACTTCGCGACCAAAGAGAAGATATCCTCTTTATCCCATCATGCATTGCTTCCAATGGTAAATTTTGCAAAAGAAGTCATGCAAGTAGTTTGTAATGAAACATGCCCAAAATGCTAGATTGCAACAATTAACTTTGATTTAAAAGCATTTTATCACTAGCTACTCACATTATTTCCCATACAAACAATACCACAGGAAGCAATGCATGATGGGATACACACCATATCTCCTCTTGTACGACCAAATCAGGAACAAATGCAGCCAAACAAATAGCCAACCTACAGTTTTGACCCAGAAAGCGAATGTTATTAGCCAAATCACACACACAAGGCCATACGATAACATCTTACATCCGTCATGATTATGAATATATTGAAATGGCGACGCAATATAATACTTGTATTGAGGGCATCTGTATTGATTCGCTTGCATGAAACAAACATGCTGCTGACACTAAAAGTAAATGCTGCACTTGCTTTGTGATGATATATTGCGACAATACAACATGTCTGATTTTTTAACCTTTCATCTCTTTTGCCCCCCGATTCACTCCATCATTGTAGAATTATCTGTTGTTTAATTTATCAATTTGTGACCTTGGGAGAAAGGAGACATAAACCAAGCTTTTATTTTTTCCTGTATTGTAATTATATATATATTCAAAATCTTTTCTGTCTTTGCTCGAAAGAAGTACCGTGTTAAAGTAAGTTCATATAAATATTTCTTTAGTATTTTTTACGATTCCGGTTACCTAGCAACTTTTTATGTTTGATGAAATCAAACTTAACATTAACAGTCTGTAGGAGTCAGTGGTTGATTGCGGAAAATGTTTTCTGGCAATCACAATAATTGTCAACATGTATTGTTAAATTGCTGAGTGAGGCCCTCGAGCCAATTACAATGACACCTCAATGAACTTCACTCGATTTTCAGAGGTCAAGTTATGGTCCGTCAAAGGGAGTAGAATGTATAACTGAGATAAACGCGATCAGTAAGACCTATTTGCTGTTGACTGTCCTCAAATATACGAATATATATCATATTTCCGATCATTTTCTTGAAATTGAACTTTGCTGGAGGTTAGAAGTAAGCACAAGAATTGTGAATCTGTCAGAAAATCAATGTCGGCAAAGTACGACCTTGATAAGTATTTTCGACTGTAGCGCAAAATGAAGTTTGTTGCATTTACGGCCACAATTTATCAAATAATCCAAAATTGTATTGATAAATATCTTTAAAGAAATTTAAGGTAATCGGACCTTATTTGGAATAAACTATGTCGATGTTTTTCTAGTTAAAGGTAACCTTTGCAATTTTGTTTGTTTGTATGATGATATGGTGTGTTAAACAATGCAATTATAACAGGGTGTAAGAGTCAGTGATTGTTAAAGAAAGAAGTTTGCCTCAAACCCTTTCAACTCCATGACTAATAACCATGTATGCAATATTTTAGGCTACATGTTTCTGACATTTCAAATAAACTTGAATGATTGTCTATTTGAAGCATTTGGGAGACATGATCACTTTTGATGAATTACTCGTCATGCACGTTATCTGTTAATGTGCGTATTTATAGAAGGCTCGCAAATCTAATGTACACAGTATAGTTACTCAAAATCATAATTTGGGTGCGTCATTTTATCTGGGATAGTTGAAAACTCCAAGTAAAGGGAATAAGGACTACTTAAATGTATTGCTCATGTTGACACTTTCACAGTTTAGATCATGTGATACATAAAATCATTCTGAATTCATTGCACGTATATCAAATCCAGCATCTGAACATTGATTATCATTGAAAATATGTTACTGAACACAGTTGGCGCCAAGTTTTTCTTACGACATTGTTGACATTTTATAATAAATTCAATTAAGTAACATTTTTTTGCATTTCGAACCATTTTATAGGTTAATTTCTATGCGTAATTGTGTATCTAATTTAACCATCGCCTTCTTACAGTGGGGTCGACCTTACGGTTGATCGCCGATTGTACCAATACGCATTTTTTTATTTGTTGTTTGTTTGTTTTCAAGTTTAAGTAATCAGACTATATATAAATAAACTGCGTCAAAAGTAGGTGTGGAGTTCCAGGTTACCTAGCTTCGCTTTGTAAATAGCACAACGGTGGTAAAATAAAGTGGTGTGTCGGTTCTCAACAGTAACAGACCGTTTTAGATCATTCAACAGTAACATGCCGTAGAAGCAAAGTCTTTTACTTACCTTCGTATCTAAAAAATACATGTTTCCGACATCTAAATAAAATGATTGTCCATTTGCGTTTATATTAGACACGACATTTCAAATAGGTTACTCGAGTCTGTCGTCCGAATGCATTGGTGCCATATCAGACACATTACCGGAAAATGACATATGACATATGTGATTTTATAATAAACTTGACAAGAAAAAATTCAGACAAAGAAATATGCCGAAAAACGATTTTATTATACATCGATTACATGTAGTTGATGACTATATTCATTCAATGATGTAAATATCATAAATTATGTTAAATTTGTCACGATCAGATTACATACCTTTTTTTAGAAGGGATGGGTTGCTTAAATGTTTACCCATATTTTCGAGATCTGAAATTAACTTACACTGAATAGATTCAGCAGGATCGTTCAAACAAAATCTATAATTCCCTCATTCTGAAATGGCGACCAACCTATGACGTCACAAAAGCATCATGTAGACGTGATTGCCAGTCAACACTGCAGAACAGAGTGAACAAGCTCAGTAATCTAAGCACCGTCATTACTGGATCTGTAACAAGAAACTTTACTATATTATTGAATACATTTTCACTTGTGTTTATGAGAAGCCAAGTGAATTCCCAAATATTCAGCTTATATTCAGTAAGATTCTACAACGTTTATTCTTTGGAGACTAAATAGTCAAAATGGCAAATGTTATCATTAAAATACGGAACCCATAGAGAAGACACGCAAATTTAATTCAATATACTTTCAGCTTAACCACCCGCATCCCCACCCCACCACCTTGGTGTATCATTTATATCTGAAATAGTTAAACCAAATATCCCAAGCAAAGGGTCCTAAAATGTATTGCTCATGTTGGCATTATTTGTTTACAGTTTCACATTGTGGATCATGTAAATACACAAATCATTCAAAAATTCATTCCACGTATATAAAATCCAGCGCCCAAGGTGTTGCTCAAACATGAAATATGATTATCATTGGAAATGTGTTACTGAACTTCGTCAGGCGCCAAGATCTTCTTCTAACATTTGTGAAGTACAAATACCGGCATGTATTGAAATGAAAACAGTTAGAGATTAATTCAGTTAGGCCTGTTCGCCAGCATCAATTGCATTTCTAACCATGTTACAGCGTAATTCGTACCATTAAATATATTGATCTTTAGTACAGAGTGGTATTAGTTAACTTAAGGTTAGCAAGTTTCGTATCATATCCTTCGCTAGTCTGACATGTGATACAAAAATCGCAATGCAAGATGCAACTATCATCAAACATTTATTCAACCGCAAGAAGTGTAACTTTAGCAAGGGCATCGGTGTGGAATGTAGTACGATATTAGCAGGGAATAACATAAGATCGCACATCGCGGATTAATGTTAAAACCCTAATATTAGTGTAACAGATGTATAATGAACTGGTTGCTTATTTTAAAGTAGGTAGTAAATCGATTCTAATACCAATGATATTTTCGATCTTTATATTCTTATTAAGATTATGAGATTTTCAAAAGATACCTACCAAAAAAACATTGATATATCGACTGAGGCGCAAAAAACGAGTTCTGCGAAATTATATGAGGCTCATTCCATGGAAAATAAAACTTTGTTGTCTTCAAGCAAAAAATCAGCTTTTTTATTTGGCCATATAAGCTGGTTTTTCACTCATACGTTTGTTACTTGGTACGTGAGAAGTATTTCACAAACGGAGATTGTGAAGTTTTTCTATCCGTGCATGAATGACCACAAGTTTTAATTCAAAAATGTCAAAAACGTTATCAAAAAAGTTACACCAAAATGTCACAAACGTTACCAAACAAAAGAATGCATTAAAAGAAAATGTCCTACAACTTCATGAAATTATTTGTAAATATGTCACCCATCATCTGTGGAAAGTGCAATACAAAATTCACTAACATGTCAGAGAAGTTTTACTTTTAAGTCATTAGAGCAAGAAAAACATATCTGTTCGATGTCACACACATTACCAAACGTTATATGGACTTTATTCAGGATTTTGGCAATTTATTTTATTTTCAAACACCTACATACATTGGTCCCACTATTGAACACTATTATCAACAACAAACTCGTGGATAGAATTCTATGCTAGGGGATGAAGCCATTTAAGGCTACAGTCCCTAAAAACGTCTCGCTCGGCTGAATGTCATGTTTACTGCAAGTTTTTACCTACTTACACCTATCAGAATATCACAATTTTTGGCGTACATATTGAATAGAGTCTTTAGTTTATACATGGAAACCTCCTGATTTCATCATTTTCGAACAATTCGACTGGTTTCAAATTTTGACAGATTGTAGGCTTGATACTTCTTATTGAATTACAAACAATATTTTATAAATATGCTGAGTTGATTTTGAATGATAATGTAACAAACCCGCGTTGTTTTGCCCGAAAATCCGGACGTGAATTACGAATCTGAGTTCGCCCTGTTTGAGCTGTAAATTTCTGTTTTAAGTATCTACATTAACTACATTTTGTCTGATATACGCATTCGCATAATTTACTTACAAATTGAGCATTCCAATGAGGCAAAAATTGCATTTTTTATGTAAACAAAAGAAAAATACGGCATTCTAATGTTTATGTTTTAGATTTTAGTTCACGATCTCAACGCTGCCTTGATAGCTCAGCGGTAGATCCCTCGCTTCGTAATGCATGACTAACCCCTGCCATAATCCATGGTTCGAGTCCCCGCAAAGGCAGTGGAAACCATTTAACTTTTCATGATTAAAAAATGGTTAGGATTCACATTTTCCTGAGCAGATGGACTTAAAAGTGTTTTTTTGTTTCACTTTTTGGTTAAAAACGTGGAACGCTCATTAGTATAAATTGTTTGGCAACAACAAAACCTAATATCACAACCCCGATCAGTAAATATTATGTACAAAGGTGTTATTAAAAACGCATATTAAACAATTGTAATAAAATTGACCTTGGCAGGCTTGGCTTCTTTCTAAATTTGCTATGTAATAATTTAAATGTGAATCATCTTTCCTTAAGCCGGGAAATAGTTTTTCTTTAGAACGTGTCATTGTCTCGGAAAAGACAATAGAAGTTATTGAATATGTGCGTTAACATTTTACACGTGATTACAGATATCATTCTCTAAAATGCACTTAAATGTTTCATAAAACAATTCAATTACTGATAATCATGACAAATATAAACTATTCTGATCTTTGCTAAAAATAAGTCAAACTGTTGCTTAGCTATTTGTGTCTTCTTTTTTTTTTTCGTTTTGAAATATTCTCAGCCAAAACGAAAAATGTAAAATATGGAGTCGGGGTATCTTTGTTATAACAAAGCGAAAGAAAACTTCAGAATAATGTCAATCAATGTACACTAACAAATCAAAAGACCGTGTTAAAAAAATGATCAAATGTGAAACCTAAACCAGGGTCGTCTTTTTTTCATTAATTCATGTTTAACGCATTCTTGTTTGCGTCATTATGCATACATCTAATGGAATTTTAACCAATATTCCAAGATGTAAGTAAATGAGCTATATAAATACTTCTTGTTCTTAGTACATGAATAATCTAACTCTTTCATTCTTTAGTTTACGTAAGGTTACTCAACTGCCGATAACAATAATAAACAAGAGGATGTTAGATTATATTCATATTTTTGGGACTTGAGTCTTGTATTATAGATACAATGCGCGCTGACTAGAACCATATTGATACCAATTATCTTCTACATTACCTGCACTTTGCAACAAAAACAATAACGTGATTTGTGCTCTCTCAAGTCTTCCCCCTTGTAAACACATATTTGATCCGTCTTTGGAAAATAAAAGCTTTTAGTAAAAGGATCGTTGGTATCATTCAATATGTATTATTGAACATTTTAAGGAACTTCATACGATTCAATATTTAATCTTAAAAGCACAATACAAAAGCAGAAAACAATGTTAAGTTCACATTCAAAGGTACATGATAATCACTTTTACTAAGAACGCTTTCAATACGGTACTTAAGAAAATAAGTAAAATTAACTGAAATTCTGAAAGGCTATTTTTTTACAACAATTGTTTTTTACTCTTCGTGGTTCAAAGACATGAAAGAAGATATGAATCTCCTCCTAAGGGTAAAAATGTACTATTTCAAAATGGCAGCTACACAACTTCGAGGTAATAAATGGAAATTATGTTCATATCAGACAAAATGCTCAAACCAGTAAAACATTCAGTTTTAAAATGCTCATTCATACTATATAGGACTTAAGGACAGTATTTATTTCTAAATAGCAATATATTTCCGTGATAACCACCCTAAATAACATCAAAAAATATTTTTCACATGTAGTGTGGTTACAAGTTTGTGCTTTCTTTACAGGAGCATTAATTTGTTATTGTCATGTTTATTGTATTTTTATTTTGTCGTGTTCAGGGATCAAGAAGAAATGAGAAACATTTCAAGTTTGCAATTAATAAAGATAACGTCATAAACATAAACATGGTATTAACAAAAAAAACAATATCCTCGTATTTTGTTAAACAAAACTACATGAAAAACAACAAACATAACCTTTTCCCGTTCGCCATGAAGAAATACTTGTGAATGAAAACGAAAAGTGCAGTTCTGTGGCCCGTAGATATAATCCTATACTCAGCGACATCTTTCAATAGAGTCAAGAACCTTTTAAAAAGGAATGGCAAATATATCCAGATATGCAATGGT
>JXSR01S016469.1:35035-52649 GCA_000969725.1 Ophiothrix spiculata | reverse complement strand
AAAGGGCTCATAATTGCTGAAATGCGAGCCCTTTTGCATTCCCACAATTCATCAAAATCCAATAATCAAGAAATTAATGTTAGTAGCAAATATTTTGACAAAATTATTCCAAACTCGTTTTTCTAAGTTTTCAAAAGTAATTCTTTTATCTAGACAAATTGTTAAGTTTTCAAAGCCCGCGAGCCAAGTTTTAAGTCCTTTTTAAAACTAAAATGCAATCTAGAACCCTGTTGAAATGTTAATCATAAAATCAATAAACAAACTCAAATTTTCCAAGAATAATTCACCGTCCATTTGTACAAGTGGTGATTAATTCAATAAAAAGTATACATCCTCGACTGATTCTAGAGCAAATAAAATACGTGTTCGCCAAAAGCATTGGCTGTTGGCCTTTAATTTTACAGGAGTTAAAATGAACAATACTATTTTGTTCTTTCATCTATGGTATATGGGTGTGTTTTTAGAATTTTTCCACCAATCTAAAAATATAATACCGGAAATATAAAAATACAATTTATTTATTTCAAAAGCTTATCTTACATCCTAAATGATATCATCAAAACGTACAATAAATGTTTAATGTTACTGGGTTTATGCAACATTACTGACCAATGGGATCGAAGGGAAAACAGGAAATGGAAATAAGATATGAGTGATATAAACCAAACAATATTGGTTAATGGACAAACAATATGGCTATCAAAAATATTCAGTACTAAAATAGAATTTTGACATACAGGGTGTCCCAATAAAAACGCAACGAACTTTGAACTTTTCTTTTAAGAAAACAGAGCCTAATTTTGAACAAATGTTATAACAATATAATAGAGTAGACCATTGGCTTTTACAAGATTTTTGGTGGGTTTTTTTAAATTTTGCAATTTTTTTTCAAATTATTGCAATTTTTGTAAAGACCCGCACAATTTAGATGGTCCGATTTGTTAATATACAAAGATTCACAATTGGTGACGTAATGGAGAACACATTGAATGGAAATTGCTTAAAACATCACATGATTAGGAGAAGTATCCCTTGAACTCATTTAATGACATGAAGATCTAATTTAGGATGAGGATCTGCTGATATGAAGCAGGTTGTTGCGTCTGGTTGAGTCAACCTGTAGCGTCCCCTTGACAGCCAGATGAATAACTAATTCACTTGAGTTCTTCAACTTCTTTGTCTTCAAATTTTACTTTGGTTTTTGTTATAGACCTATGAACAACAGTTTTATCCTTCATTTTGATAATTTTTGTCACCTCTTTTGGTAGAAATATTGTATCCTAAAATACCCAATTGTCTTACCAGAAGTAACAGATGCAAGGAATATAAGAGTACTATGAAGATCTGTATTTTAATTTGACAATTTTGACCTTTTCCAGTTAAAGATAAACTTAAAATATCACTGTATGTTAGGTACAGGTTAGGTAAGATTTCTTCTGATTGACTGTGCTCTAGTTAGTTGCAGAATACCGTCATATTCTCCTCATTTTAAGTCCTGCATTCCTTTAGCTGGAAGTCTAATCATACAAATCGGACCAAAGTAGATATAAAGTGCTTTCTTAAATTCTTCATATCTTTGGACTGGAGTGGTAAAATTACACAGGACATAAAGAATGTTGTAGAGTACTTACTCCACTTAAAACAGAGATTACGATGATTTAATCTTTGGGAACTATTTTTAATATTTTTGTATTTGCTCGTTGCATTAATATTGGGACAAGCTGTAGTAGCTTTCACTATTTTTCGTACAACTTCAAAACTTTTCATTAAAAAGAATAAAGAACAGAAGAAAAACATAAAACCAAAAGAGATATTTGTATTCAAATGTTATTGTTTTAGCTATATTTTAAAAATAAAAGATACTTGAAAAGATAGGTACCTGTGAACGACTGCTTTGTCAGCTGTTCTAATAGTAATACGTCTTTTGCATTGTTTCTAAAGATGGTCCGTGATTGCGTGATTGATACAAGTGTAAGGTACATACACAACCGTTTCCCTCTCAGTTCTTCTGAAACTCCAATTAAGACCCATTTTAGGAGAAAATTGACAACATTAACTAACTTACCAACCAACTTAGTAACTAGCTAACTAAATGATTGACTTACTGATTGCCCGACTGATTGACTGGCTGGCTGGCTGACGACTTACTAACTACCTAAGTAAGTAACTAACTAACCAACTAACTAAACTAATTAACAGTTTGAATTTTCTGGTAAACAAGTAATGTTACAATTTAAATTCGTTAATTAGTTAGTCCGTTTCTTTTAGTATTATTAATTCTTAGAAATAGTTTTTGATTAACATGCATTCAAAATAATCCGAAAGCATCTTATGTGAAAAGGGACCTAGATATTATTTCATTACTGAACTGAAATGCCCATAATAACAACATGGTGAAACTTTTAGGTCCAAATAAATATACTTCAGATATAGCATGGTCTACATTTTATTGCATCTAGGGATTTCAAGAAGTCAAGCTTATATGGAATGAATGAAACATTTTGAAAGTTAATTTAGGCTGTGATAAATTGCATTACAAATTTGAAAGAGGGAATGATAAGATTTCCTGAGGGACAGGATAAACCAAAATATACCTTCTTGTGATAATTTAAATTATTAGGAGAATAAATAATACACACCTCACCTCCATTTATTTCCCACGTGAATTGTGATACGGAAACTTTCAAACATTGAGGCGGCATTATGTTATACTTAGCTTTACGTCACCGGTAGATCTAATGTCATCTAGTGCCACCACTTCTAGTACGATTCAGTTTTCAGGAAATTCCGTTTAAGTCTCTCACGTGACTATTTTACACCGTCACGGATCAACAAGCAAACAGAAGATCAGTCGGGCTGATAATGCTTCTTGGATGAGGCATGTTTCTTGTAGTCAACAAAAAGGTAACTGTTTAGTTGATAAGAATTAATACCATACTGTTTTACGCAAACTGCATGATTGAAAGTCCCGTACTTATTTCTCATTAGCTAAGCACCTTAAAAGTGAGACAAGTTAGACAAAATAATATTCATTTTACTTTTGTTCTTTCTTTGTTTTCTCATAGTTTTAAAAATTGTCATGAATAAAGTGTATTTTGAAGTTATGTAAAGTGTTATGAAACTTACTGAGATTGTTTTTTCTTATATTGACATTTTTGAAAAACCAATATTGTTCAGTTTATATCATTCATATCTTGTTTCCTGCTATGTCTTTGATTGCCATGGGACAATAAATGTTGCATAATCTCAATTTGAAGTATAAAATACAGAAACCCTTTATAAGGACTGATTCTGAGACGAGAATGTTTATTTATAACCCTTACACTTGTATCAATCACACCATAAAGGCCGTGCAAGTGACCTAGAAAAATTACTAAATAAACTAAGTTCCTAAATGCTTTTTCACTAGCTACGTACTTAATTACTTTTGAGAAACGTGAAATAGCCGAATTTGTGAATCTTGCTGTAACTGGACTGATTCTGAGACGAGAATGTTTATTTATAACCCTTACACTTGTATCAATCACACCATCAAGGCCGCACTTGCAAGTGACCTAGAAAAAAAAGGACTAAATAAGCTCAGCCTCTAAATGCATTTTCATTAGCTACGTACTTAGTTACTTTTGAGAAATAGTCGAATTTGAGAAACTTGCTGTAACGTAATATCAAGATTTGTTTTCTAATATTGACATTTTGAAAGCAATATTGTTCAGTTATATCATTCATATCTTGTTTCCGGTTTTGGCTGTGATTGTTGCATAACCTCAATATCTTTTAAGTATAATATTTTAATGATGGTATCATTTAGGATATGCATTTGACAAAAATAAGGTTTATTTTTTACATTTCCGAAATATTTTAGCTGCTGTAATCTTTTCAACTAATGTTAAATTTCAAACACCCTCGCTTTCATTCCACCGTCAGGGTTTTAAATTAAACGAATTCATATTATCATTCAAGTCGCAGAAAAGCTGTTATCGACCTCATTATCATGATTATGCAAATTCGAAAATCAAAGTCTCGCCAAACGAGGATAAAAATGGTCGCCAGATTTTGTTGTGACCTACCGAAAAGGCTGACATTGAGCTTATATCTGAAAAGAGTGAAAGTAAATGTAAGTTGGGAACGGAAAATTTGGAGTTTTTGCAATACAATGTATGTGAATATTTTTTGCGATTGATACAAAAGAAGCTTTACAGAGTTAATTTAGTGATAATTATTAGAGCCGAAACGCCTTGATCAAGACTAGCATCAAGATTTCTATAACTGCTACCGTATGTCACTACGCTCATCATCTGACGTCAGCAACGTGCATGGAGCTCGTAGCTAGTATTCTGAATGGCCTCAGTGCCCAGCTCGCTGCGTTTAAATATTTTGCATTTTATGTGAAATGTAATCAATGAGACTTGCGTTTTTCTCACTGAAAGTAACGTTTTGTGCCTTTTTATATAAATGTTGTGGAAAATTCGAGAATTTCATTCGTGACAGTTAATAATTGAAGAAAATCAACATGCTACGCCATAAAAGCAGAAATACATCTAAATGACTATGACGGGATTCGATCCAACGGTCTTGTTATTAAGAGTCGAGAGCTATAACCACTGGACCAGCGAACTGACTATCTTACCGAAGGGTATTCAAAAATATATTCATGGGTATTTAAAGTAATTGGTTACGGATGCACAATTATAGAAAAATCAAATTTTGTAACGTGCTTGTTTTCAGTGTCAGAACTTCAGGGGTCAAAGAGGTCAGAGGACCAATGAACCCTTACAAGAATTTAGTTTTAGCATATTTTAACGCAACATTTTCAAGGACTTCAAGACAAATGTAATGGGTGTTTTGCTAAAGCGTATTAGCATAAATATATATTTTACATTGAATGCACGACCTATTCAATATTTTAATGCATAATTTCTTTAAAAGGAAAAGCAAATCTCGCCACCTCATGACACACTTACTATATTACTATAGAAAAGTGGCTTAGATATTGCAACTGTAATCCTGAACGCCTGCTATATGTAACAACAGACTTAAGGGTCCAAATAGACTTCAGATATGCTGTGCTCTATTTTTATTGTATCTGGGGATTTCAAGAAGCTTAGATGAATTCAAAATTCTAAGCCGAGCGTGAATTTTATCCTTGTTTAATTGTATTATAAATTTGAAAGATGGAATACATAAGTGTATTATGTAATTTCCTGAGGGACACGATTTACATATACCTTCTTGTAACTATTTCAATTATAAGGATAGCAAATATTTCCTCCCCAGTATACACCTCACCTTCATATATTTCCCAAGTGAGTTGCAACACGAATATTTCTCAAACAATGAGCAGGCATTACCTCGATTGCTTGTACTCATGTCAATAATTGCGTCATATTATTACAAACCCACTGCTGCTGCTGTACATGTAAACAAAGCAACACAACGTTGCAATAATCAAAATTAGGGGCAACAATTGTCTTGTATAACAATGACAAAATATGTGTAGCCAATTAAAAAGATTATTTTCTTGAAAAATAAGGCCCTGTCAAAACTATCTTAGTAACATGTGTAACATGGTCTTTCCAATTCAATGTGTCGTCAATAATTACACCCAGATGTTTGGAATTGTTTACTCTTTCAAGTGGAATACCTCTAATATCAAGATAAATTTCTGCAATAGACGAAAGTTTCTGAGGTGTACCATATAATCATGAAATTGGTTTTCTTAATATTAAGACTCAGCTTATTTCTTGATAACCGCTTGTCAACATTTTGAATATTAAATATTTAATGTATCAACGTCATTAATATCTTTAGAAGAGTAAAAAATTGCAGTATCATCTGCATACATGCTAATTTGTCCATTAACAACATGGTTAAGAAGATCATTTATATACATGATACAAAAGTTGTACCACACTTCGCAGATATACATGTAATTAAACTTTCAAACATTACCTTTGACCAAAGACCCACAGGATCAAATGTCATGAAGAGAAGACTGGTATGTGTGAATCACTACGTCAAAGCTCTGGGGTAGGACCATGTCACTGCTATACTTTGCCAACTTAAAATAAGCGCTTTCGGTTCAGGTCAGTGATTTGATTGACAGATGAATAAAAATAGCCTATTGTCTTCTACCCACCCATAGAAGACTGTTTCTGTGCATACTTGCAGATTTGATTTACAGAATATGCTACCGTAATGTCACAAACCCCACCAATGGCTACCTTATCGACTTCAAGATTTGGTACAAAAAGGTTTCAGGCTAAAACAATGGGAAAACATCTCCCATATATATATAAAGACTTGTATGGGGACATTTTTCAAAATGCTCATCAAGTCAGAGGTAGGTCAGAGGCCAAATATGGATCAAAACGCATGGGGTGAGCATTAAAATCGTCGAACATTGTCGTGTTTCTTGATTGCTGATTCTATATAATACAATTAAATTAATACATTTTAGCAAAAACTGTGATATATACCAACAACGAAATCAAACAGTAGTATTAAATACATTTCCTTCAAATATTACAGCTCCCCAAGAACGAGTACTCGAACAAGGTTCCACTTCTGAACCACGGAGCAATTAGAGTAAAGTTTCCTGCTTAACAAAACAATGAGACGTGATTAAACCGATGCTCGAAGCCGGAACCTATCATGAATGTGATCTAACTGTTCGGTCTTGTTCCCCTCTTTATAGCATAGATCCTTTTAACTTGGTTTCACAAATATTGAATTTATTAAGGGGAAATTTGGTTTGAGACAACTAAATTTATTATAACAGATTCAAAAGTAAAACGTTTTCAACATTTTCAATTAACAAGTTTTGCATTTATTTCCATTCAGAAGGCTTTTCTGGAGACAAATAACACAAGATTAATTTACCTGTCTGCTTGTTCAAAAAGTAAGCTTGCCTAGGGCAGAGGAAAATTTATTTAATGGAAATTCAAAAAAGTGTAAGCATTTTTTTTTATTATAAATAAAACATTTATCAAAATACATAGATGATCCATGATAATAACTTTTATAAGTCATGGGGTGTTTATCATAATTTTCATTTATTTGTTAATGGATAATCAGCCGTCAAACCTCAACATCTTGTAAGATAATAGATTTCGGCATCAACAACAGACAGCTCCATTAGCAGACCATCATCAAATATTGGGCATCAATGCATCTTTGTATTATAATATAATAGACTTTTCACGGGCAAAACAAACATGTCTGAACAACATCCATCCCATTTAGTGTTTAAAAGCAGAACTTAACATCGTTAAAGAAAATTTCAGAGACGGTATAGATCAAGTTAACATTTTTACAAAATTTCAAATTCTATTCCTCGTTAGCAGAAAACAATAGGCTACTGTGAAAGGTAACTCTTTCCTGTGTAGAAAAATAAGTACACATATTTAAACTGTAATAATCTACGCAAAAAATTAATACAAATTGAATATTGCCACTGAAAATCTATTTGTTATCCTCTGATTCAAACAGCTTTGCACAAAACCAAATATGATAGTATTCAAAAGAGAAGTAAAACTATTGTATTCTAATACGATATTTGAAAGGGATATGGATAGCATTGTTATTATCCTTTCAAATTCTGTTCCATGTCAGAAGAAAACATTATCGTGAATCTGAACATTTGGTTTAAAAATACAAGTGTGCGTCATATTGAGCACACATATTCTAGTACGAGACTGAGTGTCTTCCATATACGGAATACGGAATAATTCGCAATCAATGATTTATTGATCACACATGTACATGTACTTTCTTCACAATTGAATAGTAACTAGGACACTCGATCACACGGACCCTATATTTCATTACACCGGGAATACTGTACAGTTTCAGCAATGACAAACCATTTTTACCGTTTGATCAAAACAACTTTGAACCAAATCAAATAAACTGGAAACTGGAAAAGTCGTATTCAAAAGAAAAGTAAAAAGTAAATACGATTGTATCTGTACATTGTTAGTTTTCTTGGTGGCACTCTCACAGGATAATGACCAAGCTTACAACTAAAACAATCTGATTCAAAAACAGTTGAACGGCTACAACATTGGAATAGGAAACAAACTTGAGAACAATTGACCATTCGGTTACTTTTGTAAAAGGTAGAGACGTTTTAATTCTCAAACTATGTGTGATCAGTTTTCTAGTTCATGCGTTGAATTCATAAACTAAGACCGACAGGTTAAATTGGCTTGCTTTTCTTAATAAATGAGTCTAATACTACGAAGCCAGGAGAAAATCACAGTAGGAAATTGTATCTAGATTTCTTAACCGAACGAAACAATTTAATAAGGACAGCGGAACGATACACGATATGTTCCAAAAATGTGAACTCAAATAAATTGTAAACTACTGCGGTTGCAAGAAAGCACTTTAAACTGTCAACGTTAAAAAGCGTTGTAAACAAGACACCATCGTTATAAAGCAAATTTCATCAGTATTAAGCAGATCTAAAAGCTTTTAGGTCATCAACGAAATATATGACAGAAAGGATTTCTAATACAATGCAAGCAAAAGGGATATACAAAAAAATGATCAGAAACTCCCACCTCATCTATTTCATTAACTGATGTCTGGTGTTGAAAACTCCTTTTCTAATCAATTTAGAGCAAATTAAATAATCATTTTGCAATTTAACACTATAGCATGAAACAAAAAATGATGTAGATTGTTTGTATTTTTCATCAGTCAGAGTTGTTGAATAACATCCCGATAAAACTATACTTGGATGTTAAAACTCGTAAGGCATATAAATAAGCATTTCATAAACATTTTCAAGGTTTAACAAAAAGGATTTCAGAAAACGATATACTCCTCAAGATTTATCCAGAGTTGCATGGTATAGCATCAACATGATCCTAAGTTACCTGACAAAGGAAAATCAGATCGGTTAAGTTTTGCACTAAAGCTTAATATTATCGTTTTATATAATTTCAATTATTCGAGACGTAGTACCTGCTCATTTAAACTTTAAGTTTAAATTTCACTTTTTGGGAAAATCCTAGTCTGTTCAACGAAATAAGATAAACAGAGTTTTGAGTCATCATCGTTTTAATATTATTGAGTTAGTCAAATGTTATTAGCTATAGCTTATAATCTGTATAGAATTTCCAGTTCACCTTTCACATCTGATTTGGATGTTGTCACAGGATGGTCAGAGGAAAATTAGACGTAAAACTTTTAACAACAATATTTATTACATGTACTATATTTGTAAGAAAGGAAAAGCACGTTTATGATTGCATGTTTTACAGATGCTTACCAGATATTTTATTCACAGTTAAACATAGCCTAGTGAACCTACTAGGTTTCCCAAAAAATGGTTACATGTAGAAAAATGATTATATAGCCATTCAAGAATTCAAACTTTGCATAATTTATGATACATATCTCTGAATTTTTTTTGCCAGAAACATATTTTTTTTAATTCTAACCGTCGTTCAAACCATGTGTGTGATCTTGAGTTTCACAGGTCCAAATGTTATACCATAGTATAGGGTAGGGTCTCTTCTTCCCATTGATACCAAAAACATGAAAATCTGAAAAGCTGTTACGTAATTATGACGACATAAATTTTACTAAAGGTCTTAAATTATGTCGACGTTTAATTTGGGGCAAAAATGGCCACCGATCCAAAATTTAAACATGTCATGTCATGCAGATTTATTTTCACACAATTTTTTTGCAGTTTAAACAGATAAAGAATTAATGTTACCCGTGAAAATTTGAATATGCTTTATGCGTATTCATCAACTTTCGCACCACAACTTGATTGACTGATTCAATATATTAAAATCATTCTGGAATGCATGGAATGCAGATATCCATAATTTGCATAATAGATATACTGAAAGAGAGTTCGATTATTATTCATTGAAAATTGTACCAAATTTGGTTCAATATAAAGTCTGATTCTACACAATCATTTAAACAAAAGAGTGCACATTAAAATATCACAAAACGTGTATGCTTATTATTTTGTTAAATGTTGAATACATGCGTTTCTGACATAGATATCAACCTTTTTTGATAACTCACAAACTAAAATCGCTGTGATATCAAACTTTTATGAGTATCTAGAAGAGGGTTGTATTATAATTTGTGCAAAGTTTTTGTTTCTCCAACTACTATAGCTTTAGCAAACACTTATATTTTTTCTTTATGTAACTATTTTTGGGACACCTGGTACTTGAAAACTCCTCTGAAGTATCTCTATCACTTATTTTCTTCGTTTTTAAGAGAGAGTATAAAATTTACGGGTGAGTAAGCTTTCAGGAACAGATTTAGATATCAAAATATTGATCAATTTCCCTTTCAATTCTTACTGCTAAGGTTTAAATGGTTAACGTAACCCGTGGTAACTTTTATCTTCTACTACGTGTGGTCAGGAATCATTTCAAGGGCAATGACTCTCTCACGAATTATAACTGCAACAATAAAACAAAGGTCTAATTGAAATGTCACAAATAATACTAACAAACTGACAAAGATATACAGAGAACTATTCATTTCTTCATTTTATTCGAGAAAAATAGTTAATGTAAGATGGGTGTACAAGAATAGAGATTGTCAAATTCAATAACACAGCTCCTGTGAAGGTGCCAGGCATGTATTCAGAAGAATAACAGGTTGCCTCAAAGCCCAATGGGTATAATTTATGCTGTCCTCTCGATTTGCAAAGTACCAATAACCAAATACCATACCGTACTTTTTTATATTTTGCTGATGCAGTTTATCACAATATGTACTTTTTATCACAAAAAGCACATGCCTAGATAGTCCATAATCATGATAATGGACTAATAAAACACCATAATTTCGTTTGCTACGGTACTACAACTTCGTTTTGTGCTACAGGTGAAAATACATGTCAAGGTCGTAATTTGCCGAAACTGATTTTTGACAGATTCACAATTCTTGCGCTTATGTCAAAACACTAGCAAAGTTTTATTTACAAAAAATGATCGGAAATACAATCAACACGTTTTCTCAGTTATGCATTTTACTCCATGACAACCGTTGACGGACCATAACCTGACTTATGAAAATCGAGTAAAGTTCATTGAGGTGTCATTTTAATTCTTATAACTTGGTCTTTGCAAACATTTAAAAAGTGAAAATGACAAGAGGCTGCATTTACGGCTGTTATGAGATGGATGGTCACAGATATAACACAATAAAAAGTTATTAGAAATTCATAACTTGAATTCGCACTGGTATGATCTAAATATTTCAACAATATTATATTCTTCCAAACCGTGAAATTTATAGAAACAGTACGACCGTAGCAAACTGCGGAAGCGAGAAAAGTAAACGGTTAATGTGATTTCCTGGGGGACGAAATATACATCCTTACGATTTTTTTTAATATAAGTAAGATTAATTTCCTCTGTTCCTCTGTTTATTTCCCATGTGAAATGCAAAATAGTTCTTTTTCTCTTATATATAAATACTATATCACAAATTGGTACAGCTTCTTTGTACTAATAATATATAAATATTCATATACAAAAGTGCATTTCCAATCGCTCATACTTAAACCCAAGCACATGATCCATTTTCACCTGAATTAAGTGCATACATTTTTATTTTAAAGAAATGTTATTTTATCATTAAAACTGCTCTCTAAAAATAGTATTGTACTTCATGATAAAATATGACTTCAAAATGATAAAATTTTGAACTAGTTATTTGACTCTTAAACTACATTCATACACAGTAGAGATCATAATTAGTTTTTTAATGTTATTTCCTTTTTGGGATGATCTCTATAGCATATATTTTCATGAGAATATTTTAAATTGCAAACTTTCATTTATTTATCTTGTAAATTGCATTATGCATAAACTTCACAAATACTGAAGTCACATCATCTCGTATAGTCTTCTGTATTGATGCAACAAAATATTTAACAAAAAAGTTCTTGTAAAAAGCTGGTTGCCTCCCTGTTTAGTTTCAAACCTGTCGCATTTAAGAGATTTCACCCACCCCCCTTATAATGTTCTAGGACTAGATGGTCTGAAACCAATAATCAAGTGAAATATTTCAAGTTCAATATGGTCCTGACCATAAGCAATATTTGAAGTCAAATATGCTCCAGAACCATAATTAAATATTTGCTATTGCAAATCTTTCCTTGCGATTTCCGCTCAAATGGTGGGAACATATCTTGAACGTCTTTAATAATAGCTCGTCGTGAAAGGAATCTTACCACAACAAGTTCAACCTCCAACATTTGTCCAAGTAATTGGATATGAAAGGCCTTATATACAGCCGTCTGGACATCAGAGGTAATAATACAGGATAATATCAAATTACTTGAGCTATATGTAGACACGAACTTATGTATTAATAAAAGATTGCACTCTATTGTGCTAGCTAAGATAAGACATATATGTAAGAGTCAAATGTTTGCTTATGAATGAAAATTATTGTATTATAGTAAAATCGTTCACTGCATGTTATTGTCGTTAATTTAATAATTGAAGATTTCGAATTTTGAGCTAAATAATTATGTTTAACAAAGTATTTCATCGTACGTCGAAAGAGTACGTAATTTACAAATCATCTTACGTAGAGGTACAGTCTGTTCTTCCAAAATATCGTTGCAGGGTATTTCGTGTTCACTGAACATAAAATACCTCGCAAGATTTTACCCAGTCATACATGACAATACTCTATAACAGTTCTGGCATACATGAAAAGTAGATTAGCCTCAATTTTTGATTTATCTAACGGTATCCTCTTTAAAAATTGCGATAAGAATATTTTAAAAACTGTTGAAATTTAACGACATATTTATTTGTAGTTCGAATGAATTATCTTATCTTATTCAAATTACACATGTTTAAGGTCTAGATACGTATTATAGAATTACAAATGATAATTTGTGACTTTTAATGATAGCAACAACAGCTTTTTCTTCGTTGATTTCTAAAGTTGATTCGGTTTTGTTAGTTTTATGTTTGGATGTCTAATTCATAAGTATCTGTTCTACAATCTGGCAAATCTGAACATCGGATTATCCGAACTTTTTGAGATTACGAAAGAAGTCAACTTTAAAAAAAAACCTGTTGATGCTATTTTGAACATATTCCTCAAAACAATATCAATAGTCAAAACGGAAATAAAATTTGGAAACTCTGTTTCGTATGTATGCCAAAATATGTGATATTGAAGAGTGACCTTCCCCTTAATGTCTGTGTATGTACTTGACTGGGAAATATCCTTCAGTGTACCATTGATCAACTGTAGGGACAATAGAGTAGTACACTCCGTTATCATAAGTATTGCAACATAGCGTACATCCTGGTGTTTGCGAGTATTACTTGTCCATAGTTAATATTTGATTTCCCATTTATCTGAGCAATGTTACCAATGTGTGTTGTTCAATGCATTAAAACAGCCCCCTTAGCTTTTTTTGGCCCATAGGTAATTTTTGTTGGTTTAAAAATGGCGTCGTTATGAGAGATAATGAATGAAGACCCCAGGCACATTGTAGCCGTGAGAAACGAATGAATCCCTTTTTGTTGTATGGCTGTGCGTTTTGTTTTTTGCTGTCAAATGATTTCTGAAATTAGTAGACGTCAAAGGGATCCCAATTATGCCACTACCTTACGTACAAGCAGTTTTCCGTGTAAGGCAACACATAGGGAAAATCATCAATCATTTGACATTAACAGGCTTTTGCCATTTAGCCCTTTGGCCCTTTCTTTCGCTCAGTAGTGACAGGATAATGGAAGTAACCTGCGTATAATCATTCTTGGGGAATATTCAAAGATATAGACTCATAATGTGTAGAGTTACGAAAGGGAAACAACTTACCTCGCTTGTACACAGGCAGCGAAGAGTCGGGATGGCGAATTTGTCGAGGAACAGGACAGTGGCCCTGAATTGACGCCATATTGTTTTCAATAAGGAGTGTAGGTCTAATTAAGTTTTGATAATTAAAGAATAAGTGTTTTGAGTGTTAATTATGAAGGCTACGACCAATATTACCTCTCTTTGATGACGAAAATTGGTGCATATCTCATGGTTTGAATTTCATTTGTATGTATTGAATCGAAAAAAATGCGACAACTATAGGACACATCGATTACATCCAATGTATCGTCATTATTAGCAAACCAATGTTAAAATATTTTAGGATCATGTCATTAGATTGTAAATTTCAATTTATCGTTCTTGAAAATGACGTCACACCCGACAGCACACAGGTTTTTGATTACATGTTCTTCGAAAAAGGGCGTTAGCAGTATCAATCTAAACGCACATGCGCATTACGCAAATCCAAAGTAAAACACGTGTGATATCATTAACCGATGAGTCTTGAATAACAAACATTTCATGAGACGAGAGTTGATTGATTTTATATTTGATCCTCGACAGATATCAGCTCTCAAAGATTTACTAATTCTGAATGGCATTGTAGAAGCGAGCAGCCGCCATCATTACATTTTTGGCTAAGCCCCTAGTTATTGAAATAAGTGTCAATTATTCAAAATAATTGAAGTAAAGACACATGAAAGCAAATTCATAAAGATATCATTATAACTTCAATAACAAATTTTTCATACCGACGTTTTGAAAACGTCATTTAAATTTTGCGCCAAAATCCCAGTCGACGATGTTGCAATACTTAAGGTTAGTGTGTGTAGTTTGAGTTGCAGCGGGTTTGGCGCTTCGCTAAAACACGACCCTCTATAATCCATAAAAATTGACTGTGAAAATATATTTATTTTGCATATTATTGTCTCATAATTAACTTATTAAAATATCAAATAAAATTGAATTTAGCTGTATCTGGTTACATGTATTGGCACAACGATGTATTGATCTGATCATGGTGCGACTAAATTACTTTATTTGGAGGCATTTCTGTGTTTAATGGAACAAGAAGTAATTCTTTTCGTACAAACCCTAATTCATTGTCGCACAAACCCTCTTTCAATTCCATTCAGATAATAAACAATATGTTGATCTGGTTTTGTAATACTTCTCTCATTTCTGTATATTTTATAGACCAAATTGGGTCTGTTGCTCTTCTTTTCTCTCCTCCTTCAAGCTCACCAGGATGATATAAATATCTAACACTTACATTAGATGGCAAACTCTCTTCAGTTTGTTGTTGTTGTTGTTGTTGTTGTTGTTGGAGCAGAAGATTTTATAATAGTAGTATATTTTTTAATTGCTTTAGCAGACTTCATCCCAATTATGCGACTAGACTCATCATTTTTGTGCCTTAATTATTTGTGTTAAGCGCTGTACCCACTCCGAACTTCGAACTCTGAACTTCGAACTTTTTTCCACGTGCTTCCATCAATATTTCTTGAGCATACTGATGACCAAGATATCTTTTTGCTAAAGTACGGTTGAATCTTTCTACTATTCCTTGTGATCCATGTTAAGCGTTCTCCCCTCGTCTTATCTCAATTTTATGCAAATCCATCAATTTGTTAATATCTCCCATGAATTCACGTATAAGATCAACTCAAATTGTAATAACTTTTATAGCTTTTATAAATATATTTTCGATCGATAGCAAAGCAACCGTATTTGCATTAGAATTGTCTTTTCAGGATGAGAATAAAGCATGATGGGTACGGAAGGGATGAAAGCCATTGACCTAGTTCGACACAGCGAGAACGGACGTTAGTTTGAAACTCGCGCAATTTTTCAACACAATGTTTGATTAAGAAATGCAACAATATTCTTCATCAAATACAGTTGAAGCGGATTAGGCCAAAGGATATAAAGGACATTGTTGAAGCTGAAATAGGCAGAGAATTTGGAGGATTTTGCTCGTATTTGGATACTTCCTTAGTGAAAATAAAAGAAAAGACTGAATGTTACAACCAGCAACCCAGATTATTAAAAAGGCACACGAGTTATCGTTTCAGGATATTAAGCGGTTCAATTTTGATTCAGGAGTTGTGTGCGGAAGGTCTGAAAAGGGTGCTTGTTGCTCTGCAGGAGAGTAGCAGCAAGGAGGATGAATATAGGAGATGACACTTCGATAAAACCGTGGCTCCAATTTGTTATTTTATTTCAGCGTCCCAGATTTTATAGAGGGCAGTATGATATTGAAATTTGCGGTGGTTGTCGATGCTCTTTATTTATTTTTATTTTGTTTTTCAATTTAATTTTCAAGATCATTTTTATTTCATAAATATATAGACATCAATTTAATTTAAATTAAAAATTCCTTCGCGAACATTACGGCCTTGCCGGTGTAATGAAATTGAAAGTCCTACCTATAAAATTGTCCGGCGGACACTGAGTTTCAGAGACTGGGCGTCCTACGGACGCCCAGTCTCTGAAACTAGGCGTCCGTAGGACGCCAAATCTCTGAAACTAGACGTCCTACGGACGTTGAAACTGGACGTCCGTAGGACGTTCCGTCTCTGAAATATATTGTCTCCCGGACAATGAAACTTGGACGTGATGTCCTATTAGGGTATTTATATAGAGTAATAATTGAATATTATAGAAATTAAATATATATGAGTAGGACTCTCTAGTTTAGGGGACTCTCAATTTTATTACAGCTATCACACGACAGGGCGTCCTATGTCCTACCCCCGGTATATATAATAAAAACATTATACGCATGACTGAAGTAATGGATATAGGTTATTAAAATTGGGTTGTCTCCAGCCATCCCTGTGTGGTGCAGTGGTCTAAGACGGTGAGTAAAGGTAAGTTCAGTAATCATGGTAATATTATGTAAGTTGTGTGTAATTTGTATCAATTCTGCTGGCGTGGGTTCGAATCCTGTTTGTATCGATACACAAAATAAAACAGAACAAATATTGTCACCTTACGTTTCGTATACGGTCATCTCTTTTTATTGTAAATGATAATAACAGATTTTTTATTAGTTTATAATATTTTTTTTGGTCTTTTCATTATATTCTCATATTTAGTAAACATTTCACTAAATTTAATAAATGTATATCAGTTTCAGTCAAGCAATCATTACTTGAAGAGCTTGTTTCCGAAAGGGCCTAAATCCACTTTGTGGATGTAAGTAAAGCTCTCAATAAAAATAAGCAATAAAGTTTTGATTTCCTTATAAGTGATGTCACTTTAGTAGGAGGACCTATCCTAACGTATAAACCAGGAAACGCTTAAACAAATTAAACATGACAAGGAATTATTCTTTTGGTGATTATCAGATGGATTTAGGCCCTTTTGGAAATAAACCCTAAATGAAGAGATCATTCCCAAAAACGGACATAAATCAACCTTGGGTAAAAATTGAGTCATTGGTGCCATAGTAGTTTCATGGAACCATACTTTTTTCCTCAGAACTAGCTTTCATTGAATTTCACACAAATTTCAGTTTGTTTCCAAAAGGGCCTAAGTCCATAGTTCATTTCCAAAAGATCCACTGCAAAGTGAAAGTAAAGCTTGACATAATAAAATTAATAATGAAGTTCTGATTTCCTTGAGTGTCGTAATTTTAGTTAGACGGCCAATTCAAATGTAAAGCAGCAAAAACTTGAAATGTAATTTTGCACGAAAATGAAAAAGCTTTTTGCTGGTTTTCTCTAAATGTACACAGATGGATTTAGGCCCTTTTGGAAACAAACTCTTC
>JXSR01S016468.1:10651-26682 GCA_000969725.1 Ophiothrix spiculata | reverse complement strand
CAGGATTTTAACGAAAATATTGGATAATTTGATATAAACAAGGCTATTATGTCTGATGTAACAGATGCGCAAAGACTTTTGACCGGGAGTGTATGTGGGGTGCTCTGACAAAATGAGAGGAAAGTCAGAATTTTCAAAAATAGTTTATCGCATATTTGAATTCTTCATATTAGCTTCAAAATGATAAAACTTGTCATACTTTCCCCGTTCCCTTTTCCATAAATAGATTAATTCATGCGACCATGTAAGGTGATTCAGAAAATGAATTGTCAAAAATCAAAATATAAGCACTATGCAGTGTGCACCATTGAGACACCTGAGAGGTTACAAGGGGAAAAAATAACAATAACATCTATTATTTCTGGTTATGCAATAATCTTCATAATCTGCAATCTTTTTCAAAAAGTTGGAAAATGATGTCATCAGTGAACCAGATTCATCTCAGTGCAAGTTGTAACTAGATCAGTTAAAATCAAAATTCTAGTTAGAATCAAAAGATTCTGGTTAAATTAACATTTTCCAGGTAATATATGTCGCCCACATTTTACATATACACTAGCGGTTTAAAATATTTCCGCACAAACACTTTATTAAGCCATATCTCACAAGGCGTTTATTAGGAAACTATCTGGAAACTTATGGTGCTTTTGGTCAGATCTGATAGGTAATCTAGTTATGTGTAAAATTGAGAACGGAATGGGATCAACCCCCTCATGTACGGGTAGGGGGCAACAACACAAATGGGTCGAAAAACATGATTTTTAGGTCAAATTTGATTTGACAACGCCTGGGTCAAGGTCACTTCACTACTCAAGTTGAGTAGTCATATGGAATGAGTATATGTAATAGAGTGAAAAGCAGACAATTAAATATCCTGGTTACACTTGACTGCACCAAGAGAATACTTGGAAGCAAACGAAAAATGATCCTTCAACGCCCCACCAGTTTACAAAAATAGGGTTGTGATGAATGTGTAGTGTTTTGTGACCGTATATGACAGATTGAAAACCTCTTAAAACATCTTAAAATGTCATATACCGCAAGGGACCATTCCACTTTTACCACGGCCCTATTTATGTAAACTGGATGGGGTTGAAGAATCGTTTTTCGTCAGCTTCCAAGCATTCTCTTGGCGAAGTCAAGCGTGACCAGGACATTTCATCACCTGCTTGTCACTCTATTACATATACACATTCCACATGACCACTCAACTTGAGCGGTGAAGTGACCTTGACCAAGGCGTTGTCAAATCAAATTTGACCTAAAAATCACGTTTTTCGACCCATTTATGTTGTTGCCCCTACCCGCACGTGAGGGGGTTGATCCCATTCGGTTCTTAATTTTACACTTAACTAGATTACCTATCAGATCTGACCAAAAGCAACGTAAGTTTCCAGATAGTTTCCTTATTAACGCCTTGTGAGATATGGCTGAATAAAGTGTTTGTGCGGAAATACTTTAAACCGCTAGTGTAGTTAGAATAATATGTATCTATGCGATTTCAATAAAAAAATGAAAATTGAACATTTTACCAATATTTCCCTTCAGTAGCTGTTTTCTCAAAATCTTCAAGCACGACTTTCTTCTCATTTACCGGAGCACCCCTCACATATGTTTTAAAAAATCATCCAGTATCATCACCAATTTGAATGGCCATGTAAAAATAAAAACATGTTTCTCACCCTGGTTTTTAAAAATTAGGAGGAAGAGGGTTTTTTATCATTTGTTTTTTATTGCTAAATTACAAGAAATATTAACCTTGTTCAGTACTATATGTGGTGTGCTCAGCATGCAAAATGATATCTAAGGAAAAAAGAGTTCAGAAAGTTGGGATCCCTCTAGCGATCACAAAACTCTTCTGAAAATGCTTCACATGCAGTCTGCAGGGCTGCAGAATAATTTTCACTTTCCAAAAAATATTTTACAATAAATTAGGAGGGAATATTGCAAAAAAAAAAAAAAAAATCTTAAAATAAAAAGAGGGCCAGGGGATGGGAAACATGTTTATTTTTCATTTGGCAACATGATAACAAAAAATGCATTTGCTATATCTGTATTGCGTGATTGACTCCTATTGAGATACACGTTTAATGGATTATATATCTAAAATTATCTAAAAGGGTACAGTCAACATCTCATTTTCAGCAATACATCATGCTTTGTAACTCAGCAACAGATAATTAAATCCATATAAAAGTATACATTTCTAGATGTGAATTTTCTTGTAGAAGCTGATGGTTTGGTCAGTTTTGGTCCAAAATGTATGAAAATTGGCCCAAAAAAATTGTTGGCCTATTTTGGGCAATATTTCAAAAAGAAAGTCCAAAATCAAAAATTTGAGAAATGCATTCCTAGACTTGTGTTTTTAGAATCTAAAAGTAAAAGAGGTCCAACTTTTATTTCATCAAAGTAAAGGTTGTTTACAAATATATTGGGCCAAGAACAAGGTTTTTTGGACCTTGGGACCAAAAAACCTTGGGACCAAAATGTATGATTTTGGTCCCAAACTGACCTAACCATCATCTTCTAAATACAAATCCACAAACTTTTATATGGAATTACTTATCGGTTGCTGAGTTAAAAAACATAAAATATTTCTGAAAATGAGGGGTTTACTGTGCCCTTAAAAGAGTAAATCAGCATGTAAACGATCATTTACCATATCAAAATTTCCCATCAATGATGCACAAAAGGAAATTGGTAAGTAAACACAGATAAAAATTCAACAACTATGCACTTAACATAAAAACTGCCAGAGCAGTGAGGAATAATGCATTTATTTAGTGGTGTGTATCGCAGCATTGCTATGTATTACTTTATTCCACAGCTGGCTTGCAAAAGGGGACAGCACCTAAACTTAAAGGTAATTAGCAAGGTTTGAATAAAGGGAAACGATTCGCAATTCACTTTGGGATAAAACAAATCCCTATAATACATTCACAAATTAAGAAAATTAAAGAATTCGTTGCTGTGCAAGGTTCAGTTACAAGCATTTTGATTGTCAATCATTTAAAAAAATGTGAAAGGAACACAAACCTTGGGATATGCAACAAGCAATCAGACTCTGTTACAAGATCCATAAAATATCCCATGTATTTTCCAACATTGCGAACTGATGGTTTTGTATTGTGTAAGAGACTAGTAATAAATGATTAAGACCAAATCACTGCATATTATTTTTTGTACATGATCCTCTCAATATTTTGGTATAATTTTTGGTTTACTTTGTTGCTTCTATATGGACAAACCTTGAACATAATAAGTTCATTTGAACATTCAGCAAGATTGGGTACGTTGTTATGATTTCAAACACAGACTAATTTACTAATAACGGTCATTTTGGTTTTATGTGTATTAATGCTTGTTGCATACTTGACGATTCATAGAGAATAAGTTGATGGATTTCTTGCATACATAGTCAAAGATGATTGTTAAATGTTTGAATTAAAACAAAAAAATAAAATATCAAATTCAGCATCAAAATGATATGTCTTGTACTTTGGAAAAAAAGAATATGTTTTAAAAAATACTTGGGGTTGATCAGAAAAAAAATTTGTGCCAGAATTCTTTTCAAATGATGGCCTAATGACAGTCTGCACTATGACAATGATGGAAACCATCATAGCTAAAAAAATAATGAAATATCAAATTTAGCATCAGATGATATGACTATGTTGGGGAAAAAACTTGGGAAAGTACTTTACTTCAGAAAAAAATAGTGCCAAATTCTTTTCAAATGACAGCCTAATGACAGTCTGCACTATTACAATGATGGAATCCACTATTGTAATGGTTTAATAGCTATAGCACTTTTTATTTTATATTTTCACATTAATGTTCTATCCAATTCTTAAAACACAATTACTACCACTGAATGTAACCAGAATCCCATAAGTAATAAAGACAATGATACATTTTGCACAATGCCAAGGATGAAGGTCAATTCTGCCTCACAACCACAAGTATCTAGCTCATCTGATCCCAGCCAGCCAAATCATCTAAAATTTATGGTATATACCTACGTAAAACAAACTAAAAATAGCTCAAAATGCCTGCTTATTAATTGCTTGCCATGGATGCCTCATTACATTGTATTTGATTTGCATGTCTTCCTTGTTTGTTCACTTTCAGGCATATAGGATGGTAATCTGATTGCAGATCTAAAATAAGGGCAATAAGTCTAGATTTTTTGAAATAGATGGATGATGAACACATTAGGGACTGTTCATTGACAATTGTCCTGATAAATAGGCGGGCGGGGGGGGGGGGGGGTCCTAAAATGTTTAGGTAGGCATCAATAAATCACCCTAAATTTGCCGTTGAAAATTGAGTCTGTATGATTTTATGGAGTTGATAGGGTTGTCAACGCTTATTTTTCACAGAAAAAAAAGGGGTGACAAAATTCTAAGGTCCCAAGAGGGGAGGCTGAATTTTGTTTTGTGCTATTTTTTTCTTTTGCATCAGCCCCAAGTGTTTCTGAACAGCAGGGGTATTTGGTATAAACAGGAATAGAGAACATAGGAGAATAGACCTGGAGGAGAGTAGGATTGGACTATGATAAATCAACTTCTGAGCCAAGAGGCTTGGTGGAGGATGGACTCTGGAAAGGAGGTCTACAGAACTGAAGTGACCCTTGAGAGATCTACTTTGGGGTCAATTTGAACTCATGAATCAATGAATTCTGAAATCTCAAGTCTTGGAAAATTGCTTAAATTTAAAATGGGGATCTTAGGAGAACTTATTAAAGCTATGCTTAAAAAGGACTCATGCATATATAACAATATGCAAGGAGATGGGAAAATCAGGAAACTGAACTAAACTAAACTAGTAAGTTGCAACATAGGCTCAACTTGGAAGTGAATCAAGATCAATACGAACTGTAATACCAATTCTGAACAATTCCTTTCCCTATTTTATTGCTGGTGTTGTTTTTTTTTTTTGCATAACGTAATTTGGCAATTTTAGTATAAATGTCATGCTATAGATTAAAAAGGTCATGAATCTTGAAATTAAAAACAAACCTAATCACTCTACCAAATTTTTTGGATTTGATGGACACTATGAACTAATGTTGTCTCCTGTATCAAGCTTTTTTTCCCTTCAAAAATGGACCATTCATAAAATTAACATAAACAGATTATACAGAAAAGATGGCCAAGCCTATGTTAGGTCTGAATGTTAAGGGGAAAACAACCAATAACTACTCCGAATCACCGTCAGATATCAGCAACTCACGAGACAGATAATGACCATATGTTGGATTTATGTGTCTCCATGTTTGCGCTTTGCAAATACATCATCCATCTTCATTTTCAAATTGAAAATGGGATTGAACTGTCAACAAATGCGAGATACAATCTATTAAGAGAAATGGTCATGTTGGTTCACATAATTGAATTTGTTTCTAGTGTAATTATCAAATTGAAAATGTGATTTTAGCAGTCAACGATATTGGTAAATACAATCTACTAAGGGAAATGGCGATGTTAGTTATGGGGTTACTTCACAGAATTGAGTTTGTTTCTAGCATAACTTTTGCATAGTCTATTAATTGTCATTTGCAACTATAAAAGCCTTAAGTAGTAAGTATCCAAGTAAGATCCAGTTTCCAGACACAATCATATTCATTTCTGACTGTTTGAAGTTTTTGGATTTTGACCAACCGAACAACCAAGCAACCTAACAAATTCAAATACTGTCAACTTTGGTTTTCCAGAGAGATACATAATCAAAATCATATCAAACGGTTACATTTAAATTGAATCCAATGCATTGAAGTTTTTTAAGGCTAGTATCTTTAGAAATAAAATTGTCTACCTTTTAGTATCTAGTAGGCCTAGTGGCATAACCATATGTTTCCATTTGGGAGGACTGGGGAGCAGGCAGGAGCAAGACAATTTTACAAGTTGGTACCCAGACACACAAAGATGTGCCCCAAACTTTCCTTTTTAAAGCTCTCGTAACTGACAAGGCCCTATCCCCAAGAAGGCCCTCTCCCAAAATGAACTCAAAAAAATTGGCCTGTCTGCTTGCTGCAAATTTTTCCACTCACAATTAGGCTGGGATTGCGCATTCGACATTTTTGATGTCACGGTCATCTAGTGACAGCCATGTCAGAGACTTTCAAATCCATTTAATAGTCAGGATGGCGAAAATGTCTAATCCTAGACATTTTCCTAGCATAACTCCATTTTCACTCGTACTTTCAAAAGCTATCACAGAGTGGATCATTTGAAAAAAAAAGTGTTCCATTCCCTGTCAGGCTAGTTTTTTGGTGAATTTCCAATACAATAAAAATCAGAGAGCATATGAGATAGATACTCAGGATAAAAATTGGCCTAATTCCTGCACCACAAGATTCATGAAAAATGTGATGCTATCAAACTTATACTTGACAACTTGCTTCAAGCTTTCTAATAAAAAAATACAATTTTCTGACGAATGCAAAAATATAACCAAACATAAATTCTAACCTGGTTCTTATTCACCTGATGCCCTTTGATATATTTATTCTATCATTTATGCATGTATTTCCACTGCTGCAGGAACTAAACCAATGTTAGCGGATTTCACTTCGCAGCTTGATCAAGAGGTTGTAACATTTACAACACTGATGCTTAGAAATGTGAAGTGGAGGACTATAATTATCATATTATGACTTATATTGTACCTGCGTGTTTTATGATTTGGTTGAATACATATATAGTGTTGTGATTTAATGAAGTCCCATTTGGTTTGATAGCAAAATATTTATTGGACAGGAGCAACATCTGGAAGGAATTATGGATGTTATGTTAAACTGTCCAAAATGTATATTGAGGACATAGAAATAAAGTCCAGATTTATGTGTCACTCATTGGAGATCCTGGACTCGCAGCCATCTTTATTCTGGCATGGGGATGAAATTGGGGTATTCCGGATTTTGTTGATGATGCATTGCATCTTGTCATGATCTACGAATATTGAAAAACGCACACACACTTTGCGTGCAGCTTAACGTATCATTAGCATAAATTATTACTTGCGCAATTTAAATCTACGTGCAACCAAATCTGCACCCGGATTTTATTTTGCTTCTTGCTGAATTTGCCATATTTTGAAAAATTTTACTTTTTATTCTACACAATCTAAAAACATAATCTCAAACATTTACGTGTTTACAATTTCACATAGGTACCGGAATAGTTAAAAATACCAAAATATAATAAAGAGGAAAAATTAGAAGTTTCCTATTTCAACAATATTGGATGGTATCAACAACTCGAAGATATTTTTAATCCTTAATCAAATTGATAAAATGATTTTTGTGAACTAGCACAGTCACCCAGGTACCCCGTAACTACCCTGGGAATACTAGCATTACCCACAAGAGCTAGCCAGCTGTTTCCTATACAATTACTGCTAGGAAACACAAGGCTGTAAGTCAACTATCAGCTGATTTGAGGTGCAATAAACAAGCCATCAGCGGAGCTCAAAACAGGTAATAGTTGCTAAGAAATAATGTTCAAAACAACTACCGTATTCGTTCTGATAGGCGCCCGTGCTCCAATAGGCGCCCGTGCTCCAATAAGCGCCCACCCTTGAGTTTTTGAATTCCAAAATTAGAGAATTAATTATTCTTCATCAAATACACATGAAATTGAAGTCACAAAAAAGCAATGATTGGCTTAGTTATTAGATCAAACAGTTTAAAAGCTTGGATTAATTATTATTCAAGATATTATATTATGGTCTCAACTGTGAACAGGTAACATTCTTAAGCTTAGCATGTGCAAGTACGGCCTTCAAGTAAATGAATTAATGAATATCGTGAGTGATCCGTACAAAACACATGTCGAAAAAATGAGCGCCCACCCAAAATGACTTTGTTAAGCGCCCTGGGCGCTAATTAGAACGAATACGGTACTAGATATTTGAATCTGTTAATTGGTTTATATTAAGTATTTTCATTGAGTTTGACATTTGACTGGATGTTAAAATTATGCAATTCTTGTAAATTATTCAACGTTGAATGAAGTTGCTTAAAGAGTTGCACAGTATTGGAAATATCTTGTTTTTGATCCTTACAGGACAGCAAATGTTTCCAAATAACTGACAACTTTGCATTTGGTGTTAAATAATGACATTAATTAAGAAACAAATGCAAGTCACTGTTGTATATACCAAAATTGTCTGAAATCAGCAAAACTTATTGTGTCTTCTTAAATGTGTTCCACACCAAATGTGGCATTTAAAACTACAAATCCATGATCAGGGTGGTCAAACGTATAAATCTACAAAGTTACATTGATGTACACAAAGATGTCCTTTAAACTTTTTTTTTTGGGGGGGGGGGGGTACTTTAACTAGGACCCCCTCTGTAATGCACCATTTGCTGCACTTAGAATTGCATTACAGGGTCACTGTAACTCATACCGTCTTCAGATCTAAGCACTCAAAGCCTTTTGTCTTTGAGATGTCCATTAAATCCATTACTAGCTCCAACACCATATGACACATCTAAACATTTGCTCTAGGGTTGACAAAACACAGCGGTACCACAGAACGACAGTCACCAAATATTATACAATATTTGCTATTTCGAAGCTAACTGCAATAACAGTACCAACCAGTGATACACACTGCATCTACAGAATCTGCGGTTACAAAGCTCGGAAACCTAGTCATCTCTACAAAATTAAGTGTTTCTATGTTTTTTAAAAGCATTATGTCATACTTAAATGTCAAGCATCTTTATGTAAAAAAAACTTATCAAATATTAATATCACAAAAGTGATTTGTGCAGATATTAAAGTTTGCTTTACTTTTGTGTTTTTTTCAAATGCAAATAGGCTATATCAGCATTAAATATTAAGAGAACAGCCAGGATTAGTTGCATAACAGAAGATATTGTGTGCTTCAAATCATGTATTGTAATCACAGGGGATTTGCGCTATTCTAAACTGCAAAAAGTGCGATCGGATTTTTAAAAAGTGCAAAATTGTGCGGAAAAAAGCGTTGAAAAGTGTGAAAATGTGTGATCCCCAATTAACCCTGTTAGTCAACCAAGAATACGAAAAAACACAATAAAAACTATATGTGGACAACATTTACCGCCCAAATCAAAACCACAAAAATTACAACAACAATGGAGAGTCTTGAAATTCTGATTTGTATGTTATTTATTCCTTTAAAAAAAAACTTTTGCAAGCTTGAGTCATTATCAAGTTTTAGCTAACATTTATATAATAATGAATTTACAATCATTTCTTGTTAGTTTATCGGTGAATTTACATTGTAAAAAAGTGTTTTGGGGAAATTGCGAAAATTAATGATGGATCACAAAAAGCGTGAATTTTGGTGATTTTGCACAAAAGTACAAAACCCCGGTGCTTAATGTATTGCTTCCTATGGGATTGTTTGCATAGGAATTTATATGAATAGTTGGCGATGAAATAACCCTAAATCAAAGTTTATTTTGAACATGTTTTATCCCTTAATAATACCTAATTTAGCTGCACAAACAAATCTATAGGAAGCAATGCATGATGGGATGCATACAATATCTCGGATCAGAGTGCCCATTTCTCATTCATATTGATTAGAATACTCTATCAATACTGATTGCTTCACCTTCAAAGTAAGTCTGTTACCTTCCTAAGATTGACACTTGGGATGAGAGAAAACATACAAATTAAATGCCTTAATAAAACTGCATCATATCCCTTCAAAACATCTTTTAAAGGTATAACAATACCTGTCTTGAAAAACACAGGGTTTTTTATACAACAAAACGAATAACACGTCAACTGATAAAAATTGTAAACATCCGATAACATGCTTACAGGTGAATCAAAGTTCCCAAATAGCAAATATAATTGTCTGCTCACAAGGCTTGAAAAACGTGGTGCCATCATGTACAAGGCATAGAGTATTACCAAGATATGTAATAGGAAGTACTACAAGCTTCCAGCAATTGTTATGATCACCACCAACCAGTGTCAAAAAAAAAAGATGGCAAAACTGATCAAAGTGTGTCCGCAAAGAGAAAACCTAGGAAATATGCTCGGAGCATAACCATCATAGATCAACACTTGAATTCCTGCCAAGCATACGCTGCTGCTTTTTGATGTAACATCACATTAAATCCTGCCTTAAATATTATGCAGTATTATGTTCCAGTTAGGCATGGTTATAGCAGACTTGCTGACATACAGATAGAAAACTTGTTATTCTTACAGCTAGTTGTTTTGAATTGTGAGAATTTTCGAATGAGCTACACAGTCTTTTGATTTTTGAATTTGATCAATTCTGGATAGAAAGTTCGAACTTCAATATTGAATTTTCATTTATTTCTGTTATTTCATGTAAAAAGCAATTTGTCACGTAAATAATGAAAAACTGCCGCAAAATTATTTAGAGCTTTAAGAATTTACTAAAATTAACTAAGCAGACTTTTAACAAAACAATCTAAGTTTGTAATGGCAACTATCCAGGCACGCACCAACGATCAAATTAGTAAAATCAATCTCTGACAATGAAATTTCCATAATTTATTACATTTTGAAATTAAATTTCTATTTTCTTAAAGGTTACAACACGATCTTCACCCAGTCAGTCCAGTAATACTTAGATAGATATTGATAACTTATCAATCACAATCAGAGCCTGACACCAAGTAATGTTTCTGAAATTTGATTGAAAGTATTGAGATAAATAAAGGAAATAATCTCCTAGTAGTTGGTGTTGTTTTTGTCTATGGTGATGACAATGTTGATAGCTATGATAAGGATGACAACAATAGAAAGCTTCATTTTAGTTTAACCCCCACTCAATTTGGATACCTGGTTGCATCGATGCAAAATGAACAAATTTTGACTCTTTAAAGTATATAATGCATAAGAGAAATATGCAAATATGCAAAATATTTTAGCATACATGTACCAATATTTTGCTATCAAACTCATCCCTTATTTGGCGTGTCACATTTCCATTTTTCTGAGATAAAGCTAATTGATTGACCATTTAAACACTTAACCAAATATTTTCCAAGAAATATGCACTGAACTCCCACTTTTACTTTAGAACAAAGAAAAGTCAACTCTCATGATAAAATATTTTGATTTTATGTGAATATCTGGGATTAATCAAAGAAATTAAAACAAGTCTTCTGAAACTCATAAATCTTGTGAAATGTTGATAGGAAATTGTGCATACCTGTTTGACTAAATAAAGTTAATTCTAAAGTGTTTGATATGAAACAAATAACAGTCAGCTGATAAAAATTGTAAACATCCGATAACATGTTTACAGGTGAATCAAAGTTCCTCAATAGCAAATACAATTGTCTGCTCAAAGGCTTCAAAAACACGGTGCCATCATGTACTAGGCATAAAGTATTAACCAGATATGTAATATGATTTGCAAGCTTCCAGCAATTGTTATGATCACCACCAACCAGTGTCAAACAAGATGGCAAAACTGATCAAAGTGTGTCCGCAAAGAGAAGTAAAACCTAGGAAATATGCTAGCAGCATAACCATCATAGATCAACACTTGAATTCCTGCCAAGCATACGCTGCTGCTTTTTGATGTAACATCACATTAAATTCTGCCTTAAATATTATGCAGTATTGTGTTCCAGTCAGGCATGGTTATAGCAGACTTGCTGACATACAGATAGAAAACTTGTTATTCTTACAGCTAGTTGTTTTGAATTGTGAGAATTTTTGAATGAGCTACACAGTCTTTTGATTTTAGAATTTGATCAATTCTGGATAGAAAATTCGAACTTCAATATTGAATTTTCATTTATTCTGTTATTTCATGTAAAAAGCAATTTGTCACGTAAGTAATGAAAAACTGCCGCAAAATTATTTAGAGCTTTAAGGATTTACTAATATTAACTAAGCAGACTTTTAACAAAACAATCTAAGTTTGTAATGGCAACTATCCAGGAACACGCCAACGATCAAATTAGTAAATTCAATCTCTGACAATGAAATTTCCATAATTTATTACATTTTGAAATTAAATTTCTATTTTCTTAAAGGTTACAACACGATCTTCACCCAGTCAGTCCAGTAATACTTAGATAGATATTGATAACTTATCAATCACAATCAGAGCCTGACACCAAGTAATGTTTCTGAAATTTGATTGAAAGTATTGAGATAAATAAAGGAAATAATCTCCTAGTAGTTGGTGTTGTTTTTGTCTATGGTGATGACAATGTTGATAGCTATGATAAGGATGATAACAATAGAAAGCTTCATTTTAGTTTAACCCCCACTCAATTTGGATACCTGGTTGCATCAATGCAAAATGAACAAATTTTGATTCTTTGAAATATATAATGCATAAGAGAAATATGCAAATATGCACAATATTTTGGCATACATGTACCAATATTTTGCTATCAAACTCATCCTCTACTTGGCGTGTCACTTTTCCATTTTTCTAAGATAAAGCTAATTGATAGACCATTGAAACACTTACCCAAATATTTTCCAAGAAATATGCACTGAACTCCCACACTTTTACTTTAGAACAAAGAAAAGTCAACTTTCATGATAAAATATTTTGATTTTATGTGAATATCTGGGATTAATCAAAGAAATTAAAACAAGTCTTCTGAAACTCATAAATCTTGTGAAATATTGATAGGAAATTGTGCATACCTGTTTGACTAAATAAAATTAATTCTAAAGTGTTTGATATGAAACAAATAACAGTCAACTGATAAAAATTGCAAACATCCGATAACATGTTTACAGGTGAATAAAAGTTCCTCAATAGCAAATATAATTGTCTGCTCAAAGGCTTCAAAAACACAGTGCCATCATGTACAAGGCATAAAGTATTACCAAGATATGTAATAGGATGTAATACAAGCTTCCAGCAATTGTTATGATCACCACCAACCAGTGTCAAACAAGATGGCAAAACTGATCAAAATGTGTCCGTAAAGAGACGTAAAACCTATGAAATATGCTAGGAGCATAACCATCATAGATCAACACTTGAATTCCTGCCAAGTATACGCTGCTGCTTTTTGATGTAACATCACATTAAATCCTGCCTTAAATATTATGCAGTATTGTGTTCCAGTCAGGCATGGTTATAGCTGACTTGCTGATATACAGATAGAAAACTTGTTATTCTTACAGCTAGTTGTTTTGAATTGTGAGAATTGAAAAGAAAATAGAGTTTTGGATTATTACATTTTAGAAAACTTTGTACATTTATGTTTTATTTGAATTACAATATTGAATCTTTACATGTGTCATTTCATGGAAAAACAGTGTCACTAAGTAATGGGAAAAAAAATGTTGTACACTTTTGAATTGAACAGAATTGTAACACAAAAACCATGCAGGCCAAAGATAGTAATCAAATTAGTAAAAACAAACTGACATTGAAATTGTCCAAAATCCATAAAATTATAAAATTCTGAATTGCCTAAGACATAAAATATCTTCTGTTTAAAAGGTCACCATGCAAAATGAGCTGTGATGTCAAGTTCTAATACTAAGATATTGATAACTTATCAATCAAGAATCAGAGCCTGTAACCAAGTGATGTATTTGCCATTTGACTAAAAGTATAGAGATGAATATCGGAAATAATCTTTAGTAGTTGGTAATGTTTTTGTCTCTGATGACGATGTCATGGCTACGATGAGGATGATAATAATAGAAAGCATCATTTTAGTTTAAACACCAACTCAATTTGGAAACCTGGTTGCCATGATGCAAGATGAACAAAATATTGAATTTTGAATATTGAAAAAGAGAATATGCCTCATTTTTTGCATACATTTTATCAACATTTTGCTATGAGACCCGTCTCATATTAATCATACCACATTTCTGTTTTTAAGAATTTACATTGAAACATTTATAACTATTTTATAATTTGAAATAATACTAATAACTCATATGTTCCCTTTTTAAAATGTGTTTAATTTGATGAAAACCTTGCTTCTCATATTTATAATGTATTCATTTCCCCACTAGTTACATAAGTGATCAATTCCTATACAAGCACACACTAATAAACAGCAGAACACTTGGCTAAAAATCACATGTGGAATCAAATTTTTCTTGAAAGATTATTGGTTTCAGATACAAGGGCTTTAAAATCAAACTCATAGTATCTTGGTTGACAATTTAAATCATGAAAAAGAGCGATCATTTTATATACAAACCCCTAAAAATAAAATATTAATGTAGTTATTGCAATCAATACCACATTTTGAATTTTATCTACAAAATACCACTCTTGGATTTTACCGAGTACAATATTCTTCAACTTCACAATCTATGACTTTATTCTGAGAAACCGTGTGTCCAAATTGCAGCTTTGATATCAATTAAACATGAAGCAATCATAACCATATTAAAAAATATTGTAATTGTTTTTGCCAACGGGGTTGTACTTCCTTTTATGTCTTTGGCACATGTCAGTACTAGTAAGCATAAAATCATCAATTCCAAAAATAGAATTATAATTTGTTTTTATAAAGATTTGATATGCTACATGTCAATATATATCCAGGTGCGTAATTGGCATATACTAAGAAATAACTTATATATAATGCAAAAACAACATTTGCTAATGAGGAAAAAATACTCAAAGTTGTTTTGTGCTTTATACAGAAAGTTCAAGCAGATTGGATTAAGTTAGGCTGTTATATTGTCGTCTAATTCAAAATTATGGATTAGAGAAAGCTATCCCATTCCTTCCAACAAACAGCCACCACTAAATATGGCAACACAAATAATGATAAAAAAAAGTTGGGTTTAAATCCTGCAATTTTTGAAGTACTAATATCTTTTGTCATTTCATTGAATGATTACCAAGTACCAAGGGTGGGGGGGGGGGGTATCAATCTTACCCCTAATAGGTGGCTATGCATCACATTGGGAAAGCTTAAATAAGGGTTAGATTAAGAATTAAAGGTAGTACCAGCCTGTTTTTTAAGAAGCCTAAAATCAATAGGTTATGACTTGTGTATATCATAAATTGATGACATTTTGAGGCATAGATGCGTATATTTGATTCTGAGTAGATTCTTTATTCTTAAAACACTGATGAATAACATTCCTTAACAACTTTAACTAAATCAGTTTGTATGTAGAAGTTCCAAGGTTTATCAAGTAACTTAAAAAAGTGGATTCTGGCCCAATTGTTTCAAAAGAGAGATGGGCACTCCGACCTGTGTAAATGCAGTCCGTCCCTTTTTTCATGAGCTCTGTTCCTTACCGCAAATTTTGCACTATTAAAGGGCGGATTTTGCTTTCCAAGTACAAAGTCATTTATTTTTCAGCGATGGCTCAGGCACACATCGGTAGTAGGCAGCACTTTACAGCGAGAATGATCCCATGGGGAGGCAGGGTATTATTCAACCCCCACACTTAACTAAATGAAATACAGACATGACTGCTTAGAAAATGGGTCACAGAATCTAATGTGTTCAAAGCTGTTTACTTTGAAAGTTTACCCACTGTTGACATTCAGCTACATACTACTAAGGTGACATGTCACTTTCAAGTAATTTTATGGAAATGGAAATTTCTCTATATATTGTACATCAATGATTGTTAACAAGTAATTTAGGTAAATTAAGATTATTATTGTGCACACCCGAACTAATGATTTTCAAATGAGTTTTAAAATAGCTGAAAGAGTATGACCATGAAATTCTACCTGGAATATGATTATTTTAGCTGGCAAAGTAAACAATTTTGTTTCCTCAACTGTTATCCAAATGTACATAAATTTAAAGGAAATGAAAAATATCACTGGCCATGATTTTCAAACCCATATTATTAAAGTAACTGTGTACAAGTAAAACACAAAACATATCTGGAGAAAAATATATAATCCTCAAATAAATTGTTAATTAAACAATCTATTCTTAAAATTACAAAACCATCTAATCATCTCAAGAAAAAAACCTCATTCTTTACCGGCCACATAAAAGAGATACTCTATACTTTGATGACATATTGCAAATCCAGCCAACTGAGTTAGACATGATTAAATTT
>JXSR01S016467.1:26658-51138 GCA_000969725.1 Ophiothrix spiculata | reverse complement strand
TGACAATGTACAAAAAAGGTCCACAAAAGATCCCTCAATGACCATCAAAAGAACACCCAAAGCACCAAAATATGTAAATTTTTGGATGTTTTTTAATAAAATACTGCAAAAAATGCTTGCAAAAATGCTAAAAACTTTTTTTCACTTTGACAAAACCACTAAAATTAGTTAAAAAGGTCCACTTTTTGAAAGTCTGCACCCCCCTTGAAAAAAATCCAGGCTACGGGCCTGGGTAAGACATATGGCAGGTTTACTAAAAAAGAATCGCAAATATTAGTCACTCCAATAAACCCATTACATCAGTGCTGACAAAGTCTCCCTATTTCAAATTGTTGTCTTATTAATTGGTCTGCATTTTGACTCATATGCACTGACATATGTGTAGTGCCAGACAATTACAGATTCAGATTCAGATTCTTTATTTCCATAAAATACAAAAAAAATACATAAGAACAAACAAAAAAACAATAAAGACTTATGGAGGAAAGGACCGGAAGGCCAATAAGGCCTGTTATATGTCCATCCCTATTAGGATACAACAAAAAGTTACAGACAATGGTTTAAGATAAAAAAAAAAACTGACAGCACAACTACCAAACAAGACTAAACAGGGACATGCTCAAAAACTTACTCATAATTCAGAATAATATTTTGCTTAAGTTGATTAATTACCGAACATTTCTCCATGACATCACGACATGAAATGGATTATTAGACAAGACAGTTCATGGCCAGAGAAATGTCACAAGTATTCATTTGGATATGAACTCAAAAAAAGTAGAATATTGAACAAGGGGAGGTGACAGATTAACACTGCCTATTCCAATTAATTAAATGATGAGCTAGCTATATGATGATGTCATTTGCCCTACAATTAAAGTGATAGAAATTAACAGTTTTACTACAGCAAAATCCTTGGTTCTATGATGAAAAAAATAACACCTATGGGATAGACTTAGGTTATAAGAGATGCATGAGGATAGTGGAATAAGTTTAAGACTCCTCTTGACGACGAATCCCCCACACCCGTTTTGCCTAACCGACCCTAATTTGCATTTTGGAATATATTTTTTTAGCTTTGATTAAAATAATGTAAAATCAGACATTTTTTGGTCAACAAATTTCTTTGTAAAAATATTTTATCTTTCCTCTCATTTTTGTCGGATTTTTGGGCTCTTTTAAAGAAAGAATTCGCCCGCCCCTACTTGAAAGTTCTGCTCACCTGTAAAACTTTCTCATACCTGGATGCTACCAGAATCATCATTATTGGAATTAATTTTTGGATTCTCATCAAGTTTTTAGCCCTGCACGAACCCAAGTGGCAATTGGGGATCAGTATTCTTCAATGCTGGGAAGGTAACATTCACTGTGAAGGAGTGGTGATTTGCTCACTGCAATATTTCAATAGTGGAGTGTGGCCCAATTGTCAACATCTTTATTTACATATGCATTTAATTTATAGCCTCTATTATATCTTGAAAAGTGAGTTAAGGCTTAGATACACTTCATCATTTTTGTAGTAATTTTCATTCAGAATTTTATCATACATACATACATACAACAAGGATTTAGTGTGCCATTCCCAAAAGGCTCAGGGCGCTTACAAAGTTACAATAAAAATATCATTGGTGTAAATTTTCTACAATGGAGTTAACTGTTCATTCTGCAAGAGGAATTTTCATTCTAAATTTTAAAGTTATGAAGAATGTACTAATTGAAAACCAATTTTTCACCGCATTCCAGATTTTCAAGTGCTTTCTGATGGGTAGTATAATGTTTGATATTGATTCTATGGCCTAGATCTATTCATGGTAAGCTAATCTCTTCTTGCAATGATGGTTATGATTTACACAATGGTGAAATTGTACATGGAAAATGTTCATTCAGCATGAAAGTTTACACTATTCTTAAAAACTAATCACCACAAGAACAAGAAAAATTCTAAATGAAAATGTCTACAAACTACAAAAATGAGGAAGTGTATCTATGCCATAAATCATACCCACTATTGAACTTGTCAGTTTGAGTGTGCTAGTTTTGACAATTTTTGTCCTAACAAGAAGGGGGAACCAAGGTGGCCTCAATATATGACATGCAAAACTAGGGCTCAAACCTCGTAATTTGACAGGGGATTGGCACCTAAGTTTTCAATTTGGTTTACAGGAAGTAACTGCTTGCAATAATTCGATCAGTAAATATGCATTATAACTTTTTGACAATTTGGGTGAAATTGTTGTTAGGATATGTGGACCTCCAAATGTTAAATCAGAGCAGTGACGGCACCAGCATCTCATTTCTGGGGGGGGGAACGAGGGGCAATACACATTTCTGGGGGGCGGCAAAAAATTGAAAAAAACAAACAAAAAAACCCCACCAATTTTGGACCAAAAAAACGCCTATTTTTGACTAAAACAATGATATTAAATAGTGAAATACGTGCTATGTGGGCAAAATTTTTACATTTTATTTCAAAATGATCAATAAAAAGGGGTAATGGAGAGCAATTTTCGCCTAAAAGCTTCTGAATTTTTTTTTCTGGGGGCAAAGTGGGGAAAAATATTTGAGATGTAGTCGGTATACAGGGCTGAATAAATTTACTTAAACATAACTTGCACTCCTTATCTATATAAGAAGTACCATATAAACAATTGTATATATGGTACTTCTTATATAGATTGTGATAAGGAGTGCAAGTTATGTTTAGATTGTCAAAACAGAACAGGGACTGTTCACAATTCGCAATCGCATTTATTTCAAAACCCTCATATCATTGTTCAAAAAATGATGTATGTATAGATTCTAGCAACCAGGAGCTTGTGTGGTCTAGTGGAATAGAGCAGGACTCCGAATCAGTAGGTCGTGAGTTCGAGCCTAGCTACGGCCAACGGGTTATGTCCTTGGGCAAGACATTTAATCCTAATTGCTTCGTCGACCCAAGCGTTATCATGGGTAGTTACTAGGAATATACTAAATAGGCGCCGTGATTGTAAGGCAGCCGCGTAAGTTGGTTATATTCTATTAGTAACGGAATAAATGTAAAGCGCATTGATCAATTCTGGAAAAGCGCTATATAAGCACCGACATTTATTTATCCAACACACACATACCTCCCACCCACACAAAAAGTCTTGACTATTTCACCAGGACAGCCCATTCTATCTCACACTTGTACCTCTCCCCTTTTTCATTCTATTATTCATCTGAACATTAAAAGTTCCCGTATAACTAGGGGGCAATTGGACACTTTGGGTGAAATCAATTTTTTGCTATTTTTTTGTAATAGTGTTTTTTGAATACCTGAACCCCTCAAGAACATCCCCTGAAAGGGTGACCACACTTAAAATACACACAGTTCATTTTACAGGGGGTCCAAATTTGAGTTTGTATGGCAAGGTATAGGAAAACCAAAACTGTTTTTAAAAGTTAAGTATACAGTTTTATTAATTGGTTTCATGTGTTAAATTGGTATCAGTAGAAAGATATTGTCATGTGTAATTTTTTTCAAGACTTAAAAGTTAACTTATGTTTTTAATATTAATGTAAAATAACCAAAAAAACCTTCATTTAAACACTGCCCTCGTGTGACGCCATTTGGCCAAACGTCATGGATTTTGCTGAAATTTTGTTTATAGTAAATCTTATTGTGATGCATGGTTTAGTATTTGTGTTATTGAATTCATGAATTAGTTCACAGTGAATAAGAACTTTCCTTTCCCTCAAGGAGGCCCAAAACTGAAAAAAAAAAATCTTGTCGCAATATTAACACTTCTCGGTAAAGGAATAAAGACTTTTATTAATTTGTAGCAACCTTGAGGGAAGGAATGGTCTGTATGGTTTAGTTATGAAGTACAACACTTGCAAAAGTCTTAACAACTTACAGAAGTTGCAAACATCACTTCAGAAATTGACAAAACTTGGGAACAAATTTGACCCATCATATCGAAAGGTACTTTAATACCGGCATAGTAAATTACGAGATATGGGCCATTGAAGCTGAGAATAGTCAAAAATCACATCCAAGTTCGAATTTCTAATTTCATCAGAAACATTACCTTTGAAGTGTACTCTATCATATTAATCAGGCTCCAACATCCAAAACATAAGATTAATTTGTTAAAAAACAAGATACAAATCTTTTCTCCATTCAAGTTTTACCAGTACAGAAACTTTAAACTTGATTTTCTCAGAACTATAGTTTTCTGAATCAGCTTGATGCCTTTTACCAATTTGGATGTAACTTTACAATCGAACATCCAATAACTAAAAGCAATGTGTCATTTTAAAGCTTAAAATATAATCTTTCAGATGAGACCAAAAAAATCAATTTTCATTTTGGGACCATTAAGGTACCTTTCGATATGATGGGTCACAAATATTTTGTGCCTGAAGTCCATCATGGAAAGCCTGCGATGAGTTGCTGCATCAGACAGTGCATTTCATGCTATCAAAGTCCACATAACCATATTTTGACTTAAATGCATTTTCTTGAGTGAGACTTTGAAAGAAGGAAGTATCTGCAATGTTTCATGCCTGCACATACTTTGTTTTGACTTTGTAAGGAAAGGTTGTACACTCCCGGTCAAAAGTGTTTGCGCACAAAACCTTTAACTAGCCATATCTCAAGAACCGTTCATCATTTGCGCCATATTTTTTCGGATATATATTTTACATAGATATATCTAAAAACCTCAACAAAAATTGATTTACTGCATTTGAAAATATAGCGTGCTGAACATATTGTGTACTTTCTTCTGCACGTAATAAACGGAGTTTAAATACATAACTGCACATTTATTGGAAAACTGATTATCTGAAAATGTTCTTTACGGCTACATGGTGATAATGAGCATTTAATAATGAACAACATGGGTATATATCAAAAAATGGGTGTGGTGTATTTGTATATGGTCCAGGAAATCAGCCATTTTTATGGTCAGGAGGATCAAATATCAGAGGAAACATAAATTACTTATGTTGGATACATTAAGTATCAATAAAAAACATGAATTTTTTCAACGTCTTGGTTGTTTGATATAATAATTACATTTTTTTTTTTGACAGGGAGTGTATAGTTTAGACCGGGAGTGTTAAGTTTCACTCACCTTGTGGTGGCGGTAATGAGGCGGCCTGTTGCTGGGGCTGCTGTGCCTGATCTCCCTGTCCTAATGCTGCTTGCTCCGTTCCTGTAGATGGCATCGGTGGAGCGTTACTATCTACTGAATCGCCTCCGGGACCTGACAAAATAGAAATATGATTTAAGAATAGTGTTAGCATCTATTTGCAAGATCTATATCATATTAACCATAACTCCCAAACGCTTAAAAACTACCTAAGTCCGAATACGTCATGCAAAAATTTCCTGTTTCGACTGGGATTCCAACCCCGACCTCTTGTATCCCAATCCAATGTCCAGCTATGGCAAGCCACTGAGTATTGCATGCCATGGCAGCACTTTCGTGCCAATCTGTATCCTAGTCTATGAGGTATTTGGACTTGGGCGAATTTCTTGATTTTTTCTTGTTGGATTTTGTTGGATGGTGATGTGTTAGGGTTAAGGTAGCATGTCTGCTATGCATTTTTACACCTTCATAACCCTAACTCCCAAACGCTTAAAACTATCTAAGTCTGAATACGTCACACAAAAATTTCCTGTTTCCCCTGGGATTCGAACCCCGACCTCTCGCATCCCGATCCAATGTCCAGCTTTGGCAAGCCACCGAGTATGGCCAGCCATGGTAGCACTTTCGTGCCCATCTGTATCCCCCATCTTGATTTTTGCTGGTTGGATTTTGTTGGATGGTGACGTATTAGGGTTATAGATTGCTACATTTACCCTTGTCTGAGCATATCTTGTACACAATCAGACTATATTTATGGCTATCATTCCATCACCAGGTTTTATAATCATGAGGTATTTGTCATTTTTGACAATATTTCTATAGAAATATAAGAGGACAAAAAAAGCTACGCGTGATTAAAGATTGTTAAAAAGGAACGCGCACGGGTCACAGGAAACAAACTTATTTCTTTTTTTGGTCTCATGATGAAATTGTTTGTTTGTCTTGATCAGTATCACACCTTTGCTTGATTTAAATTTAGTATTGACAAGTTTTCATAACCACATGGAATCATATCCTACTTCTAATCCTGTATCCTAATCCCATATCCATTAGCCAGAACCGCGATTTCAAATGTTATTAGTTCAATCACTGTCACTGTTAACGAAACCAACTTCCATCAGTGAAATGCTCTTAACCAATACAACTGTCATACCTGCCAACATTGGAAAACCCAAAATCAGGACAAAAAGGCCAAGCGCTTGCGCGAGGCTACTTTTTTACGATTTTGGCTCACATATATGTTCCAAAAGCATAAATATGCATTGAATACAGGTGGGTTTGTGACTTTCCTTATCTTTATCAAGGCTTTTTTTAGGTTTTGGCCCGAATATATGCCACAAGATCATAAATATTTACTGAATACAGGTCAGGATTGGTGACTTTTCCTTGTATTTTTATTTTTTTTGAATATCTCAAAATCGTGATGTCCTGATTTTTGGCCATTTATCAGGACAATCCTGATAAAGTCGGGACAGTTGGCAGGTATGAATTGTTAGATCATAAGTTACACCACTGCTTTACAGCAGTTTCCCTTGATCACAATATACAACTACGAGGACAATTCTAATCTCCTGTGTAGATGATACCATGCCAGGTGCATGAGTGAAAGCTAGTATGGGCTGAATCATCCTTTCCCACCTGACAAACAATGCAAGTTTTTGACATAAAGTGTTCACATAGATATTCTCTAGTGATTGGCAAGTTTCTATTCCTTTGGGTGTTTAAATATCATGACGCACATTATTTCACAGAGTGAGTATATGTAAAGCTGAATTCAGACTCGACGTAAATGCAAATGCACCAAGCATACGTAGATAGGGAGTTTTGAGCAGTTCCGATCAATAGATATTAAACGGGCATTGGACAAGTTCAGCATCATCCCCCCACTTTTCCCCAAACATTTTGAGATTTTTGCATCATTTGAAGTATTAGCGGTAATAATGACAGCATACAGTTTCATTTTCAAATTCAAACCCTATATACCAAAATATTAGATATTCTTTAAATTTTTTAATTATCGTTGTCGACAACGATAAATACTGCCCTCTATTGTCAATTTTTAAAAATTGGTCTTTTTAGGAGATCTAATGCAAACTTCAAAGTCTTTTCATTTTTCTGCAATCTATGATGTGAAAGGAATGTTTTACACACAAATCTTTTGGATCTTTCTTGATGTATAGCATCAATAAATACATTTAAAGAATAGCCTCATACCCAAGATCAACAAACAAAATAAAATTCAAATTTTTGAATTTTCTGAAGGTTTAGATCAAATTTTTCCCGATATCTGGTAATTGACTGCTATTTTCTAACATATGAAGTGTAAATCATCAACAAATAAAATTTCAAAATGTTGTCCAATGCCCCTTTAAAATGCAAAACCACTTGCGGCAATGCAAATCCTAGTTGAGAAAAAGCTCAACTTTCCATTGCGTTTTCATGTCGTCGGCTGCCCCAGTCCGTTGGCATTTTGAGTGTGAATTTATTTGCGGTACCGTTTGAGGTGAAAATCATTGCGTTTTAAGTATGAATTCAGCTTATAGAGTAGGGCTCTTACGGATGTTGCTTTTGTTAAGTCAATAATCACAAAAGCAACATCAGCGAATAAAGCAAGAACGCAGTACGTGCGGACTATAACCTAATGGAATCTCATCGTTGAAATCACATAAAATGTGCTAGGTACAAATACTTCATAGATGAAGGTTATATATAGTGACCAAAGTGCTGTCTTGGGTAGCAACTCAGTGGTGAAGCACAACCAAGGGGCCAAGGGCCTAGCAATACTGTACTGTTGCCCTAAGCTGTGATGTAAAAAACTAACGAGATGCTACTGTAACAAAGTGAGGTATGCAGCAACAGCCAGGGGCCTAGTAATTTTTTACCACACCCCAAACCGAGGTGCAAAATGCTAATGACATACAATCACAACATGGTAAAAAGAGTTTGTTGACACTTTTATACATGTTATCACCACCTGTTGGCCCTGTCCGTCACATGCGCAGCACAATCTGTGCCGAGCAGTGTCCGCCTTTTACATGTTGCTTTAACAGGTTTGAAGGACATGACAGGATTAACCTTTTAAACCTACCTATATGTTAACCGATTTGTGGGTCAGTAGTTGGTCACTTACAACTGGGGACCACCAGACAGTGATGGGTCTTTGCTGTACCGTTTCACTATGATATTTTTTCCCTACGTACACTGTCCAATTCCAAGATCGGGCAAGAGGTAGGGAAATGACATAGCTCTATGGTAGAGTTTCCAATTTATTGTACAAGTGTAACTGCTCCAGTTAAAGACGGCCTCAGAATAGAATATGTTCATGAAGCCAGATCAGCCTCTGGGCCACGTGGAGTCTGCCAACTTAGGCAGTTTCTTGTTTTGACCAATCTTGAGACACACCTTTAGTTATGCATGATGGTTATTTTCTGAAATGAAGCATCTTTTTTCATTTCTAATTTCAACAACACTCAATTGTATACTTCATCACGACCTGATACTCTCAGGTCATTATAATACACTCTACAGCACGGCTGGCCCTGACTTTGCTGATTTTGAGGACAAAGCATTTTATTTTTGTGGTTGGAACAACTCATATGTATGACATATTACAGGAAATCTGATGAGTTGGTTACTAATTGAACCCAACCTCAGTCCGATGTTCAATTTGTTGCTTGTCTCAAATACAAAGAGCTCATTGGTTGAAATTTTGTCAAATACAAACTTGCTGCATCATTAAGTGTCTTTGTACATTAAACTTGTTGACTTTATTGACCAAAGTGAATCATGTTTCAATTTTTTCCATAGGGTGCATGTCACGGAAAGTAGAAGCTTAAAAAGTATTACCGCCAGATAAGTGCAGTAACATAATTAATAGTACTAGGCCCTCACTCAGATTCATTATTCCAGTGCAGGAATGCTAAGTAGACCTGTTTATCCAAAAATAGCCTAGAGTTTAAATTTTGTGTTTCGGCATTCAAAATTCATAACAAAAACAAGCGTGAATACCAGCGGCAAGATTTTAAAAGCAATGAATGTATTTACTTGGAATGTCCGCAGAATAAAAGGACATTTTGCATTATATCGAATTGATGAACCTTAAGGAATGTATGATTCAGCAAGTTTAGATAACATGTGTTTTTAGGTGGAGTGGTGGTCTTATTTTGGTCTCATAATCTGACTTAGCATGTTTTAAGCATGTTTTAAACCTGTTGCAAAAGTTACCTATGGTCTTTAAAAGTTCTTGACATTATAAGCACCTGTCCAGTTCTAGACTGATTGATTTCAGGCAAAAATGATTGTTTAACGCAGTATGTGCATTTCAAGCTTTCGAACCACTTTCTTTTATGGTAGAAAATTCCCTGAGTACGATAATTAGCAGAAGATCGATGCTCTTTCCCAGTACCTTGAATATCAAAGTGTCTATACCATCTTCTAGCCTCTGATTGGATTACAGTCAAATTGCATGTTTAACCTGGGCTAAACTAACCCCTCAGAAAGAGGGAGGGAAAGCATTTAATCACCTAAATTCGAACCCCAAATCTTCCCAAACCACATTGGCTGATACAGATTCAGCTATGCAGCAAGGGTGGAGTATCACTTGGCCCTGGCCCGCTTGCTGTCATGTCCAAGCTTGGAGGAACAGTGGAGATTTACTAAACACTGAGCTCCCTTGCTCCACAGCTGTCATGATTTACCTTATTGTGGTTGTGCCTCCTGTGTCCCGTATATATCCTTGCCCCCTCTTGCTGTAGTGCCCCATCTTAGGGAAATGGTGAAATATTACTGCGGGGCGATGGGTTTAAGCATGGGCCAATGTTTGATTATTGCTGGGCCCCCTTGCTGTAGTTACACAGCCATCATTGCTTACCTTGTTGTATTTGCATCTCAGTAGCCTGTTGGGTTCCAGCCTGGGGCAATGGTGGGGTATTGCTGGGCCCTGGGCCCCTTGCTGTTGTCACACAGCAGTCATTGCTTACCTTGTTGTGGTTGCATCTCAGTAGCCTGCTGGGTTCCAGCCTGGGGCAATGGCGGGGTATTGCTGGGCCCTGGGCCCCTTGCTGTTGTTACACAGCTATCATTGCTTACCTTGTTGCGGTTGCATCTCAATAGCCTGTTGGGTTCCAGCCTGGGGCAATGGTGGGGTATTGCTGGGCCCTAGGCCCCTTGCTGTTGTTACACAGCCGTCATTGCTTACCTTGTTGTGGTTGCATCTCAATAGCCTGTTGGGTTCCAGCCTGGGGCAATGGTGGTGTATTGCTGGGCCCTGGGCCCCTTGCTGTTGTTACACAGCCGTCATTGCTTACCTTGTTGTGGTTGCATCTCAATAGCCTGTTGGGTTCCAGCCTGGGGCAATGGTGGTGTATTGCTGGGCCCTGGGCCCCTTGCTGTTGTTACACAGCCGTCATTGCTTACCTTGTTGTGGTTGCATCTCAGTAGCCTGTTGGGTTCCAGCCTGGGGCAATGGTGGGGTATTGCTGGGCCCTGGGCCCCCTTGCTGTTGTTGGGTTCCAGCCTGGGGCAATGGCGGAGTACTGCTGGGCCCCTTGCTGTTGTTACACAGCTGTCATTGCTTACCTTGTTGTGGTTGCATCTCAGTAGCCTGTTGGGTTCCAGCCTGGGGCAATGGTGGGGTATTGCTGGGCCCTGGGCCCCCTTGCTGTTGCTGCATAGCTGCTACAGCCTGTGCGTGCTGTCTAGCTCTCATCTCTGCTGCACGGAGCTGCTCCTGGTGGAATTGCTGTCTATCGGACAGAAGTTGTTGTCGCTGATACTCCAACTGTTAACAAGGATAGGGAAGAAGGATTAAAATTGATCTAAATGATATCACATATGGAATATTCTCTATATAAGATGGGCTTGTCACAAAGGCCTGAATTCGCATTCGCAAAGAAATTGTACCTATGCCATGGACGATTTGGTCTTTTGGTCCATTTGAGTTTGAATTTGACAATGAAACTTTACATGCTGTCATTATAATCGATAATACTTCAAATGAGGCAAACATCTCATCATGCTTGTAGAAAAGTTTGGGGATGATGCTGAATTTGTCCCAATGCCCCTTTAAAGAAGTGAGAAGTATTTGCTCATATGTTGTTACACATGGGGCAGATTTTAGTGTTTGTTTAAGCATATAAAATTCTATGTACAAATAGTTCGATTAATAGAACCCTTGTTTTTTTTGGGTGACACAAACCAACATGAGGGATATAACTACCAAGTCCAGTGATCTAGAAAGCCACTTTACTACCTACCCAGAAAAAAAGGTTCTTTTTTGGGAGGGGCAATCAGTCTGCTATGTGAACTGTCTGCTATGTAGAACTCTGTCTTTCTAGACAAAATCTCTGTTTCTAGTAAGTGGTATGATGTGATAGTGGATTATATTTTGGATAGTAACAAGGAAAAAATGAAGGTCCTAGGATCGGACTATGTACACACAGATCCAAATTGTTACAACCAAAGCATCTATCAAGTTATTGCTATTTCAAAACGTAAGATCTCAATATTGATACTGAAAAAAACCCCGATCCACACTACTTATGAATAGGCTGATTGCCAATCCTGGCTCTGAAACAGCCAATTCAGATTTTCTAACAAGTGCATATGTCTATAATACTTTTGTAAAAACAATGACATACCGCTTCTCGTTCGCGATCCATGATAGTTTCCAGTTCCTCAAAATGCCGCAGTTTGATTTCCAGTTTCTTCATCTGCGTCTCTACAAGTAAAGCTACCAGGCTCTTAATTTTCCTCTCTTCAACTGCGGCAAGATGCTGAAAAGACATGAAAAAGTGGTAATAATTAAAATAGTGTTATTGTATGACAAAATTGAAATGGTGTGAACATATTTTCTCAGACAAAACAAAAATCTAAACTTGGGTATGTCAGAAGAGTTTGCATTATTTTTTAGTCCACAAAATATTGCAATCTTCAGTGCAGAGAGCATTGGCGTAGCCAGAAGGGTGCGCGCACCCCGGGGGTCTACAACGAAAAAAGAAAAGAAAAAAAGAAATAAAAACAATGAGAAAACAACGGAAAAAGGGCGCAGTAGTCCTAATTATTGGTACTAATAATACATTTGGCAACCCGTCTGATATAGGCAGGTATCCCTAGTGGCCCCTGGACCCGTCGCCGTTTTGGAATAGGATTTATTGCGTACCAGGTACGCAATCCTGGCTACGCACCTGGAGAGGGTGTGCACATCAGCCATATCAAATAAAGTGAAATGAATGTGTGACAGTTTCATCTTCAAGAAAAATGTGCTATAAAAATCAAATTATTAGTATGATTTATTATGAATTATTGTGCAAGAAACAAGAATTTTACCCTACACTTTTCTGAATTTACTTTTATACAGCCAAGTAAATCTAGCCTTGTTGACACTATTCTTGATAAGGCAATTAAACTTGCCGTTAAATAACACTTGGTTTAGAATCCCACCTGAAAGGTGTTGAATTCATATCATTTGGGCTACAAATATCTCTTAATTGGTTAATTCCACTCACTGAGTCATTGATTGGTTTGATAAATAAAACATAGGTTGGAAAAATAACATATAGGTTGGAAGATTTATAAAAAGGTACTAAATGGTCCAGTAACTTTTTTATTTTAAGGATGCATGCTGGGATGATTCTAAATAAACTCGGAAGCCTCCAAAGAGTGATCATGTAGAAAAGACTATGAATTTTAGTATCATGGTTGCCAGGACTTGGGATGTAAAATTGTGGCCTCCAGAAAGCCAGATAAACTCATTGGCTCTGTGCTGCTATGAATGGAATCTGGGTTAGCAGGGAATCTGTGTACATAGACGGGGTTGGAGGATTGCGTGATTTGTTTTGACATATTTTGACTCAAACTTTATGTACATTGTATCATTTGGTTTTTGAACTAGTGCAATTTAAGAAAATTGTCCCCCTTCCCCGAAGCTGACCTGATGGAGATACAACTCATGTAACTGTTTACAATTAACATTTGTGACCTGTCATATTGAAAGGTACTTTAAGGGTCCCAAAATGAAAATTGATTTTTTTGATCTCATCTAAAAGATTATATTTTAAGCTTGAAAATGACACCCAACATTTGGCTATTGGATGTTCAATTGCAAAGTCACATACAAATTGGTAAAAAGGCATCAGGCTGATTCAGAAAACTATAGTTCTGAGAAAATCAAGTTTTAAAGTTTCTGTACTGCTAAACTTGAACGCAGAAAGGATTTTTAAAACATTTGTCTTATGTTTTGGATGTTGTAACCTAATTAATATGATAGAATACACTTCAATGGTAAAGTTTCTGATGAAATTAGAAATTCGACCTTAGACGTGATTTTTGACTATGCTCAGCTTCAATAGAATGATTATTTGTATCTCGTAATTTACTATGCCGACCTTAAGGTACCTTTCAAGATATGACTGGTCACATTTAACACCCTGATGTAAAATCCATCACCTATAGGCTAAATAAATATGTCATAAACACACTTGGATTGTCATCAAAATGGCAAAAATGTTTGGCTATTTGCTAAAATAAGGTTAAACCTTTACAGTGCTTTAGTGTGTCTGGTACAATGTTTACCTTGGAAATGAACATGACTTGTTCAGTTAGACATGAACACCTCAGTTAAGATGAAACCAAGCAGACATACACAATAATTTTGATTTTTGCACGGTTGTCTAAGTAATGAGTTACGAATAAGCGAGTTGAGCTCCTAGGCAAGTTGTGATGCGAGTTGTGACAACATCCAGTCAGAACATGCCAATATCTTGATGTGCAACTTGCCTGATAACTCCTTCCACAACTCGTCAAACTATAACTCGCCCTTTTGACAACTCCCTGTTTAGCTATTCACGCTTTTTGCTAAATCAAAATAAATGTCTTCTCAAGGAAACACATTATTTATAACATGTGAAGGTAAATATCTCAATTTAGATATGATACGCTTTGATACTTACAGTAACGCGGCATAGGAAATAAGCAATAGGCGGTATTTGGGTTTAGTATTTGTAAATTGATATCAAATTTCCAAAAGTACTAAAATTAATAGGACTACTGTGAGACTAGGCATAGACATTTGTAAATCATATTAGAAGTCTGATTTGTTGCAGGCGGTTCAGGCCGTGGCAACTCTTACTGGCTTCTATTAATCGTGTCCTATACCGCCTGATATGTTGAGTCAAGCTGGGTGTCGAGTTACATTTGGGAGTCCTCCTCCCTGGTTGAGGAAATTAACAGGAAATGGAAACATGATTAACGTAAATGCAAACACGGTAAATTCGTCAAATGATAGACGAGCCTAAAATGATGACTGTCATAACAGTCCATTTCTACACGGCCATGTAAGGAGAGAAAGTATACAGTGTTGCACAAAGCTATATTTGAACATGAAAAAAAAAACCCTGACTGCTGATATAACTGACTATAACTATTTGGGCATGTTCTCAGGTTTATAAATAACATCTAGCAAGGGAGAAAAAGTATCCCCCTTTATTCTCTGTAAGAACAGTGGCAGACCAAGGACTGGTCAAAGAGGGGGGGGGGGTGCAACTGAAGTGACTCATCCCACCATAGCGAGTGGAACTACCCCCACTTTAGATCCCTGGTGGGATCCAGGGGTAAAGACAGTCCCTGGCGGAGGTCCAGGGAGAAGCCCACAGAAGCACTGCATTTTTTATGTTTTCACATCCTCAAAACACCATTCTTTGCATAGTCCCACCATTTTTATTGTGCAACTTGTACATTGTAGGCAACGACACCGTATAAATTTTAGAGCACGCAGACATGACGTAGCAGTTTCAGTGCATGAGGAACTTTCTCTGCATGCTGGCTATGTTCAGACTACCAATTACACATTAGTACCATTCTCACATGCTTGGTACCCATAACATGCAATTTCTCCCACAGCCACTTGTTTTGCGGATGACGCACCTACTACATACGGACACCGTATGTGTATCATATGTGTTTAAAGTACATTTTCCTCATAATAACATGGTATATAGTAGGTAAGGAGTTTGTACAGGGTGTCCCAATAAAAATGCATCACTTTTATTTTTGATCATATCTCAGGAACCAATAATTGAAAATAAAAACTTTCTTCATAATACCACTTAGTATAGTGTAGTCTTGAATCAAGGAAATTTTGAGCAAAATCCGTCGAGCCGTTCTTGAGAAATCAAGACTTTTGTAAGAGGACTCGATTTTACTCCATTCCAATGGGTTTACTGCAGTAACTTATGTTTATCATGTTAATAAAGCACATCTTTGGTTACTATTGATCAATTTATTTTAAACCTGCAGAACAGACACCTAGATATCACAAAATATGGCACAGATATCAAAACATAATTTTGATATCTTTTTCAGCACTGAAAGTAGCACCGTAATTCAATTTGTAGGTTTTGCTGTTTTGCAGAGTTAAATTTAAAAAAAGTTCACGGTTTTGCAAGCAAACTTAACCAAGGCACAGATTTCCTTTAATGCAAAGTCTATTTCAAAAATATTTTGTATCTTCTACGTGTTGAGCTTTTTTCTTAAAAAAGTAAATCTTAATGATTGTCACTTGGCACTCACAGAGAAAACAAGTTAAAAATATAACATTGTCAACATATTCAAATCAAAATAACAAAGCAGTTATTAACTTCTTGTGAAAAGTTGAATGTCTGTTAGTCCATGATAGCTCACGTTGTATAATTTTGGAACAATTTCAAGTTACTTTCAAGCAACTCTGCCTTTCACATGTCCACAATCAGTTTTCAGGTATCTTTGTGTTCTTATGGGCATGATCCTGGTCCAATGATACGCTCTACATCCCGGACGATGATGGGAGTTGAGTGTGGTCAAATAAGCTTGCAAGATTTGATCAGGTTTATTCAAATTCTAAATTTTCTGTTGTTGTTGATGTTGCTGTTGTTGTTGTTGTTGTTATTGCTTTTGTTGTTGTTGTGGCTGTTGTTTTGTAGTTGCTTTCCTGTGAGGTTGTTTATCAATTAATAAAATGAGTTTTCCATTAAGAGTAGGCATATTACTGTTGTAAGATGGTCATGTCAGATCGATAATAGTTGGAAATATGAGTTACTGTGGTAAACTCCATTGGAATGGGATAAAATTGGGTCTTCTTACAAAATTCTTATTTTCTCAAGAACGGCTCGACAGATTTTGCTCAAATTTTCACCGATGAAAGACTAAACTATACTAATTATTAATATGAAATAAGTTTTAAGGGTTGTCTATTGGTTTCTGAGATATGATCAAAAATAAAAGTGATGCATTTTTATTGGGACACCCTGTACATTGTTCGCATGATATAGTACTTATATACAACACGCGCATTGTACGATGCATGCAACCACTCAAGGTCAGGTGTGTCGTGAGCACAACATACTTACACCGTGTGATCAATGTGCGTCCTCCCTGCATTTGCAAAGTTTTAGAAAAAACGTAAGCGAACATGGCCTCTCAAAAAAAGTACAAACAAAAAGGGGGGGGGGGGACATTGCCTTAGGTCCCCATGGATCCGCCAATGAACAACATAACAAAATAAAAATCACATTAAAGTTACAAAAATAAAAATAAAAATTCTCATAAGTTACCACGAACACAAGTTATCTATAAAGTAACTGAATACTTGTTGCATCGACTGGATATTATTCAGAAAGTTAGCGGTAGCTGTTGTTCTTGTTATGCAGTCATTAAACTTTGGTCCAATTGTAACTTTATTTATGCCAATGAACTCTTAACTCAAAAATACATATGTCATAATCATGACTATTCATTTTATTAATTGTGATAATTCAGTATCAGAAACGGATATGTATTGAACTACGATTAGCCGCGAAACAGGAATAATTAACATTGGAATGTGAGGGGGGAAGATAATCTTAAATAAACAAAACTGATAAAATCATTCTAAGTTTCAGGAATAGGTTGCTTAAAAAAGTAAATCGTTACACATTGAATTTTTGCCAAATATCTCAATTGTTACGGTTCCTAGACACAGCCCAGGTCTTTTGTCACAACCCTGGCTCTGCCTTAGTAACGCAAGCAACATTCCTCCACGCACATCACTGGGTGTTAACGTATCGTTTCCTTCTCCGTGAGGGGGAAGAAAACTTTTCACTAAATTTCGTCATGAGAGTGCAAGAAAGTCGTATCTGCAATAGCTGCCATTTGTCATAAATTTGGATTGCACACTTTATAATCTCCAGTCTTGGGTCAGTGGTTCTTGAAATGGTTCTTCAGGTGACACCGTCACCTGAAGAACCATTTCAAGAACAACCGACTTAAGACATGGACATTTTGAGGGATTTTTCACATTCTTGTGACAAGGCATAAAATAAAAATAACTTAGGGCAGCCGTTGCAGATACGACTTTCTTGCGTTCAAATGACGACTTGTACACCACAAAACAAAACGGGATATATCAGCAACAATGATGTAGCAATTCTAGCGGGCAGGATATTCAATTCATATTTTGATCTCTCAATTTAATATTTTTAGTCAGCAGTTTCTGTGCCATTTTGTAACATAATGAAACGGGGAACATTTCATAGCATATGTTGTTATTCACAAACAATCAAAACTAATAGAGGTGAGCAGTTACTATGCATAACCAATTACGGTGACAAGATTATAGGCACAAGATTTTATTTTGATTAATTTAAGTGATGCTTCAGATCTGGGTGACATAATTCAATTAGGCCAACAAAAAAATTATGTTTGTCTGCCCTCCGCGACCGACCCTAAAAATGCCAAAAATTAGGGTCGCGATTTTAGTTTATTTTTTTTTCTTCAAACATGTAAAATATGAAAACTCAATATTTTTAATGTAAAACGTAATATTTAGCAGTGTGAAGTCACATTTAGTAGTATAAAATGTATATTTCCTCTAAATAATGACCCATAATTTTTGATTAAGCCCTGCATTGCTTGGTATTCATGATAAAATCCATCGAATGACATAATATGTGTAGAGTAAAAAAAAAAAAAAAAAAGATTAACCGACCGACCAACCCAAAATTTTAATTTTTCCACTTGAGGGCAAACAAACAATATTTTTTTTTGGCCTTAGTATGATTCTATTTAAACAAATAAGAGCGATCTTCTGTCTAATTTATACTTTTTATCACTTCTTGGAAATCTGCATGCCTAGAATGGGTGGTTGCCCACCAAAATTTGAAATTTGGATCTCTTACAACCCCTGTATCCATAGCCTGTTCCCCCATTGCATGTGCCCTTGTTCCGTGGTCTATTGTCCCCAATTGCCACTCACCCCATAGACTATGAGACCCTGTAACCATTGGCTGTTCCCATATGATGTGTGCCCTTGCTTGTTTTCCATTGTTCGTAATTGTGCGGTGCTACACGGACAATAAACTTTGTTCTGCTAAGTGATCATATCATTGACCTGGTGCAGACAGATGATTCCTATGACTCCGCAACAATCAACATGTTCATACTTGGTGAGCACCAGGTCATTGGAATATCTGCCATACATAAGACGATTGCTATGAGCACTAAGCAGAACGATCTTCATTGTCTGTGTTGCGCCGCGCCGCACAATTACAAACAATGGAAAATGAGACAAGGGCACATGGCATATGGGTACATTCAATGGATACGGGGCCTAACAGTTTGTTTTGCTCAGTGCCCATATCAGTGACCATATCAGTGACCATGTTCCGTGATACTCCCTGTGTGGCGTGTGACAATTGGGGACAATGGCACACGGAACAAGAGCATATGCAACAGGGGGACAGCCTATGGATAGGATTCAGGGCCTAAGGAGACAAGGCCTATTGAGTATAGGGTATCTGTTGGGTTGAGTGGTACATTCTCTAATATACCAATGGGATGCTTATTCTTCCACATTTTTATGTCAAACCTTTGAAAATCATTGTCGGATTTTGTCGGATTTTGGTGAGAATGTTCAGTGGGGTTATTGTAACAATATCAAACCAAAAAACCTTCTGTTGCAATTTGTTCCAGGTTTACCTATATATGGGTTAGATTTACTAGTCTACATTGTATATAATCAGTCAGCACTTCACCTCACATTTTCACCGTAGAATTTAAACACTGGACTAAGTAGTTATGGACCTTCTGGGTTTTGGACAAACAGGTCAGTGAACCATATGGACTTGGACTAAACGACATTGGACTATTATGGGTTAGGACCAAGTGACGACACACCCCAAGCACTGAAATCTAGTAAAGGAACTGGGCATATTCCAACAAATTCTCTGTGTTTTTAATCGTCTGCCTGTCGTTATGACATCAAACCAGGCCACACCTGTCAGTAAGATTTCAGAGGTGAAAACTTGGTGAAATATGACATCAAATCATGACGCAGGATTTTCACCACTTACGATGAAACGAGAGGGAAAACACCTGGATTATAGCGTGCATTCCTGTTTTCCCCCTCATCCTGGTCTAGATTTCTGATGGACAAACGCAACCTTTATTAATATAGATCAAAATTGATAGCAGTTGAGTGGCTAGCTGAACATGACCACAATTGTTAATAATATAAAGCTATGGAAGTCCTGTAGGAAAGTTTAGATTCAGTAGGTAATTCAAGTCTGATATATATATTTGTGGAAAGGATGGCCTAGATTTTGAAATGACTACTTAACAGAATTGCCTAATTTGTCGTCATTTACCAAATTAAATATGTTCATTCCAACAAGGAGAGCCAGGGGTCCTTATTTAAAAAAATTCTCATTGCATTATTTCCTTTGTCGGTAAATTTAAAATATATTATTACAATAAAATTTAGTAAATTTCAACAAAAGTATGCATCCTATAGATATGTAGTCTGAGTTTGACTCAGTGTATTATTACACAACTAATGTCTGGGATCCACTTAGGAGAAAAGTTAACCAACCAATATTGATACCCAAATCAGAGCAGACCTGCAAAAGATCTCTGTGTATAGTAGTTCTTCTGTCTTGAGCTTCATGCTCAATATCACAAATAAAATGATTAGGACTGGGTTTTTGATAAAGACTACTTGATATGTGACCAAGCAAACTGAATTAGCCAATTAATTTGTGACCACTGATACCCTGCAAATCTGTCAATGAATCACAAATTTTGAAATTGAGATGCTTACTAACTATACTCTTACATCAAGTGCATGGCCACAATACCTCTGACTTGAGCCATCATCTAAGAGTAAAATCCACTAGCTAACCCCAGTAGCTGGATAATTTGCCTGGCTCAGCTTGAACAGCTCGCATGTGCAGCGCTCGCTGTTTGGTCACTAAATGGGTTGCAAAGGAACTGACCAGTTCTAGGCCACAATGGAGCTCAATTTGAGTAATCAGGTCCTTGTTCAGAAAAAAGCACTATCATTCTGCATTAGATGTCTTGTGTCATTTCTCAAACACAAAGTTGTCCATGGTTGCTTTAGAGATATATCTTTTGCAATGTAATTTGCATGTGTTACATGGCAATGTTTTACAGATGCGATTGCTAGGTATATGTTCAAGTGGTTATCAAAACTGAGTCATCCATAGGGCATATGCTCAGTATGTGACACTGGCCCTATACTTATTAGTTTATATAAACAGCATTAAATAAGAAAGTTGTAAGTCCTGTTTTGAATTCATGTATAGATTTAGACTGGCGGAGATGCATAGGCAAAGAGTTCCAAAGTTTTGGTGCAATAACAGAGAATGCTCGATCACTATTATAAGAAGTTGATGTCAGTGGTATAACAAGAAAATGTTTGTCTGATGATCGAAGAGTATGCGAGGGGTTGTATGAACTCAGGAATTCCCTGATATACTGTGGAGCAATGTTATTAAGTGTTTTAAAGTGCTTCGCCTCAAGACAAATTATAATCACATGTACGTTTGACCATGTGATGTTTTCCCAAAAGAGGAAAACCCATCACATCATGAAACATACATGGTACTCATTTCACAAGTCCTCATCAATACCACATCACACTATGGAGATAAACTGCACGTCAAAATGTAATACCCATGATTTCTACATGACTTCAGATGAAATAAATTACCACTTTTCCGATAATTTTGGGCACATCAACCAAGTCTCATCGATTTGTAGTCACAATGTATCAAGTTCATTATATGACACCAATTTGCGAAGAATGGTCGATTAAAAAAAATCATCTCTGAATTCAATTGCAAAATTATCAATTTCATGCAGAGAGCCATCATCAGTACCAAAGAGTACAGGGCCAGTGGTTACTGTAAGTATGGCATCAATGGGTCAATGTTGCTACGTTGAAATTGAAAAGCCCGTGCTGTGGAGGGAATCCTAGAGATATTGATCCCAGCTACCCATGGCGTGTATTCATGGTGTTTGTGGTTCTGAATTCGATGGCAAAATTATCAATTTCATGCAGTGATGCATCATCAGTGCCCTAAGAGCACAAGACCAGTGGTTACTGTTATATGGAATCAAATCGGTCAGTGTTGCTATCTATGCTGTCATGTTGAAATTGAAAAGCCTGCGCTGTGGAAGGAATTCTTAAGATATTGATCCCGGCTACCCATGGTGTGAATTCATGGTGTTTCTGGTTGTGCCCTCAGTGTGTCATTCAGATATTTGCAAGAATTAAATTCAGAGGTAATTTTTTAAAATCAACAGTTCTTTGCAAAGCAGTGTCGCTTGTTGGCGAACTTGATACATTCCGACTTCAAATTGTTGAGACTTGGTTGATGTTTCAAAAATGATCAGGAAATGTTTATTCAATTCATCTGCAGGCATGTAGAAATAATGGGTAGGAAACTTTTGACAAGCAGTTTATTTAGGTATTCAAACACGCTACAGAGTTGTTCATCACGAATCAACAACGATGCATCCATGCGTCTGCGTATTTTTATCGCGCGAGAGTGGCTTTAGCCACCCGAGCGTGATAAAAATACGCTGAGGCATCAGATGCAGAGTTGTTGATTCGCGATGAACAACTCTGTGGCGTGTTTGAATACCTTTCAACAACAAAAATCTTCCTGAAAACGTATCAATTAAATTCTAATTGTGTACAATTTAACAGATAGGTCTTCTCATCTTCATAAAAATATTTGGCACATCTGAAGCAAAGCGTTAAGTTGTGAATGCTTTGACGTTATCAATTTTTACCAAGTACCGGGCTTTTGCACGTTTTTTAGTAAAAAAGGGCTACACGGATACGGAAATACCCCCTAATTTTTTTTTTATTGCATTTTTCGAGCACTATTTTTTTTTTTGGCGGCTCCTTCATGAGGTATGCATGTTATGCAAGTACTTGTATCATTGATTGATTGATTGACCATGTGATTGGTTGGGCCAGATAAAATCACATATCTTGTCAAGTCATGTCTCCCTGGTTACCTTGCAGCAGCACAGTCAGCCTTTGTTGCCATATGCTATAGATTTTCCATGACACAAACAGACTTTTTTTGAGTACAATACACATTGTATGACAGCTGTCTTGAGATTGCCCATGTCATGGTCCATATTTCCAGACAAGTCGAGTAACCTTTTTAGGGACCTATACTTGTCAACTTAATCATGATGGTAACCATGATGTGGATAAACAGTGACTGACTATACAGCCACAATCAAGGCACCTACAATACTTGGCTTAAAGCCATTGGATAAAAATCTTCTGAAGTGTAGTGACTGATGCTTTACTATGGATATGGCTACCAAATACAGCAGGTAGAGGCTGGTCACAATTGTGACCCGTCACATCGAAAGGTACCTTGAAGGTCGGCATAGTAAATTACGAGATACGGGCCATTGAAGCTGAGCATAGTCAAAAATCACCTCCAAGGTCGAATATCAAATTTCATCAGAAACGTTACCTTTGAAGTGTATTCTATCATATTAATCAGGTTCCAACATCCAAAACATAAGACAAATGTTTTAAAAACCGAGATAAAAAATCATTTTGCCATTCAAGTTTTACCAGTACAGAAACTTGAATTTCTCAGAACTACAGTTTTCTAAATCAACATGATGCCTTTTACCAATTCGGTTGTAACTTTGCAATCGAACATCCGATCACCAAAAGCAAGGTGTCATTTTAAAGCTTAAAAAATAATCTTTCAGACGAGATCAAAAAATCAATTTTCTTTCTGGGACCCTTAAGGTACCTTTCGATATGACGGGTCACAATTACGAAATAGTAGAATTACACAAGTGAGCAGAATTTATACTTTTCCTAGAGGCATCCTAATGGAGAATTTTGGCCTAAAAACCCACCCATCAGTATTCAAAATTGGGAAGAAAAGCGCACAATCTTACTTAAATCGGGTGCTTTTTGAGCATATTTCCCAAAATACATCAAATTTTTTGCATTCAAGACTTTGGACATTTTTTTGTGCTACCCAAACTCTCACAATTTAACATTCTACAGTTGCTAGCTCCCCACTCTTGCAAGGTTTAATACATTGATAAGTCTCCCTTCACTTAGACCAATTTTAATGACAAGTTGAACCTTTAAAAATAGAAAGTCACTTACACAAACCGTTGACTCAGGTTATTCCAGCAAATTATTATGTCTCGGAAATGAAAAAGGAAATTTCTATTGGAATACTGCAATTACTATTCTCAGTGACTTAAACCTGAAAATTGACAAGTTGCTGAGCAGATTTTGTTGAAAATGGCGTAACTTGATTATAGTATTCCAGATTTCTTTTGTACAATTAGATATGACCACTCATAATTAACACTTCAAAATCTAAAAGAACAAAAGACATTTGCTTTGGTGCAAAGTGAGAAAATTTCTCATCTGCTAACCTGATCTTCAACCTCTGGACTCCTTGGTGCTTAACCCAAACACTTATGACCACTTCTTCGTTTAAAAACCATCTCCTAAGAAATTTACAAGTCCAAAATCACAGGTTTTCACCTGGAATCGAACCCCGGGACCCCTCGCTTCCCGGTCGAACTATCAATATGTCAAGCCACTGAGCAGGCGCTGCCATCGATTGCGTGATCATAGCTAACTCGGGTCTATGACGTATTTGGACTTAGGCGAATCTCTTAACTTTGTGAAATGGGATATTGTGAGATTCAGTGGGGTTTGGGTTAGGTGTCCATAGAAAGTTCTACTCTATAATGAATGTTAAGCACCAGTCACACAGTGATATGTATGAAAAACTATCATCATTGTGCTTGAAACGATTGTGGATTTTAATAATTTTTCTGTTGATCAGGAAAGGAAAAACATACTTTTCAGCCTACATGTGACAGCGTGACCACCTCTTCATGATCTTACCTTAGCTTTGACAGCAGCGGCAGCCAGAGCAGCAGCTGCAACATTGCATTTAAGTGTGACCACATCTTAATGATCTTACCTTAGCTTTGACAGCAGCGGCAGCCAGAGCAGCAGCTGCAACATTGCATT
>JXSR01S016466.1:27751-40574 GCA_000969725.1 Ophiothrix spiculata | reverse complement strand
CTAATTAAATTTGCTTTACTACAATAACAAGAAAATTATGATATGGTGCTTTTATCAAGGTCAAAATTAGTTTTAATCTGTGCACAATTTTTTTTGATACACATGGTATGTTATAAAAATTGCATAGCTTAGGCCAAAAAAAAAAAAGAACTCTGTCTCAGACTCAGCTTCCTAAGGCCCAAAACCCTAAGTGCTACACGTTTTTTTTTCCTTTTTAGTCAAAAAAGGCTATGCGCACGGGGAATTTTTTTTTTTTAAACGTTTTTAGGTCACTATTTTTTTTGCGGCCGAATGTTTTCCTTTTTTTCTCTCGATGTAAAAAAAAATAAAATAAAAAAGCAAGAAATCTCCTGAAAACCTAAAAAAAAAGAATGAAATGTGGTAGAATTCGAATTTTTACCCATATGCGCGCAGGAAGCTAAAGTTCTTTTTTTTTTTGCCTTATCCCCTTATTCCCAAAAAACTTATTGAACAACCCTCTTTCAGTCTCCGAAGCTGCATACCTCAAATCAAAGTTTGCATTTAACATTTTTATTTTCAAGTGCCTCTGTCTAAAGTTTTTCTGTTTCTTTTTTTTCCACTTACAAAGGCCTATCATTCCATGACTTGTACCAGAAATGCCGTGAAGCTTTCCTCGTAAACAGTGATTTGACATTGAGGGCGCAACTCACCGAATTTAGAGACCACAAACTGATAAGATCTCGCAAGGTAAGTGAAAACTCATAATAAAAAATAATTTGAAAATAGTTGTTTTGTTAAAGCAATATTTTGTTTACAAAATGAGTTATGAAAAAAACCCTCATACTTTCCTAATCTAATGCATGTGAAAAAAGATTCATGATTCTGAATTTAATTTAATTTAACACATTTCCATAACTGAAAAGTATGCATCTTTTGGAGGGCATCAATATCTGCAAAAAAACTAAACCCAGTCAGTCTAAAAAAATGGAAGTCTTGCATGTTCTTTTAGTATTAATAGCTTTCATTTCATGATCAAAATTTTTGACATTTCTGCACATGTATCGTATGTTTTTTCAGTGAAAAGTCACATTAATTCGGTGAATTATTTAAAGCCCTAAAGACCAAAATGTCTGAATTCTGTATGAAGTCATGGAGAACAATTTTATTTTACCTTTTGCATGAAAAAATGTTATCTTGGCCTTTATACAAGCATCACTGTGTACAAATTTGATGTATGGGGCCTCCTCAATTTCTCTTTAAATGTTATTGTATTTCTGGATTTCCAGTTTTCAAAAGGATAGGTGTTGAAGGATCAATCAGAAACTTGAAGTTAGATTTTGTGTGAAAATAAGAGGTGCAATTCATGATTCTGATGTGACAAATACCTGAACTCTTTCTTAGTTAAATAAAAAGAAGAGTACAACATAAATGTATGCTGAAAATTTCACTTGAATCCGGCCATTCGTTTTAAAGTTACAAGCTTTTATGCATTATAATGATCGCCATAGGCTACCATGTTGTAATTATTGTCGGGGCCCCCAACACATTGACACATTTTCTCACTTTTCTCAAAAATGGAAGCACATTTGAAAGAATGATTTGGGGATTGTAACATATACCAGTCAAGAATCCTTACAAGCTAAAAAACTCGATTTTGATAGGGGTGACCTTGAAGATAAAACGTGGATCTTGAATTGCCCCTTTAAGAATCATTGCTTCCACACAGGGTTTTCACTAACACAGATGAACTTTCATCTAACTGGCCTTATTTGGATCCAGAGGGAGGGAAGAGGGCTTCAAAAAACTTGTACCCATATTTGCCTGCCACACACAAATTTGACCATCTCAGTACTATTTTTGACTAAAAAAAACAAATATCAGTATACCAATTTTGACTGAACAGCACCCAATTTTACTCATATTGGGTATTGTTTGAGTAAATTTACCAAAATACATCACATTTGTGACCCGTCATATCGAAAGGTACCTTAACCCTAACTGATAATGTAACTTTTCTCATTTCCTCGAAAAGGGAAGGGTGCTGAAAAATGCGTGTTTTCACCAGGATTCGAACCAGTGACCTCCCGTTTCCAAGCGAGTCATACCCGTAGCAAGCCACCGCGAAGACGCTGCCCGGCCAGCGATTTGGTCCCTGCATATAACCCCCCGTCTATGACGTATCGGGACTTAGCGCATTTTCATGATTTTCTAAAGTGAGATTTAGTGAGATCTGGTTCTGTTAGGGTTATGTGATTTGTAATTAACCCTAACTGATCATGTAACTTTTCTCATTTCTAGCCTATCTCCTCGAAAAGGGAAGGGTGCTGAAAAATGCGTGTTTTCACCAGGATTCGAACCAGTGACCTCCCGTTTCCCAAGCGAGTCATACCCGTAGCAAGCCACCGTGGAGACGCTGCCCGGCCAGCGATTTGGTCCCTGCATATAACCCCCGTCTATGACTTGGCGCATTTTCATGATTTTCTAAAGTGATATTTAGTGAGATCTGGTTCTGTTAGGGTTAAGGGTCCCAAAATGAAAATTGATTTTTTGGTCTCATCTGAAAGATTATATTGTAAGCTTTAAAATGACACCTTGCTTTTGGTTATTGGATGTTCGATTGCAAACTTACATTCAAATTCGTAAAACTTATTGGGCTGAAATCGTGTTTAAAGTTTCTGTACTGGTAAAACTTGAATGGAGAAAGGATTTTTATATCGGTTTTTAAAACATTTGTCTTATGTTTTGGATGTTGGAACCTGACTAATATGATAGAATACACTTCAAAGGTAAGGTTCATGATCAAATTAGGAATTTGACCTTGGACGTGATTTTTGACTATGCTCAGCTTCAATGGCCTCGTAATCTACTATCTCGTAATTTACTATGCCGACCTTAAGGTACCTTCAGATATGACGGGACACATTTGTGCAAATTTGGTACATTTGTCTGTAATTAAAACCACCTGATCACTTTCCAATATCTTAATTAAAAACAATCCTAAAAAGGAGGGGGAATATACATATGTGACGCGTTACATCAAAAGGTACAAGTTGTCGGCAAGGCCGATTTTGAACTACGGCCGTCTGAAGTTTAAAATGAGTGAAAAATGGTCGGGAGGTTGATCTTTAGATATCGTAAAAAATGAGGTCCTTGAAGTATATATTTTCAATGAATGAACTTTGTTTTTGAAAAAATACATTCTAAATGTGAAAAAAATGCGTTGTTTGTGACCAAGTCAGATCCAGTTTTCGCTGAAAATGTCCATGGGACCGTCACTTGAGTACCAAATATGATGCACGGCAAATATCAGCGCATTCCGATTATTCCCCTTGGCAAATTTGGTATCGCCATCTTTGTTGCAGTCTATATAGTATATGTGCCAACTTTGGTGTCAATCGGGCAAGTAAAATGCTGATTGCTATGGAGTTTTGAATGGTTCCTTTGAAAACCAGCAATATCTTGAGTTTAAAATTGTCATGATTTTCAAACGCGTTTTTCTCAGAAGTGTGCTTTTTAAATCCGTCAATGTTGTCATTCTTTAATTTGTCATCACCGAATGGCCAATGCCTTTAATTTTGGTATCATTTTAAAGCTGATTAAACAGGCTTCCCAGTGATACCAAAAACTCAATTTTAATGTTTGGACTCAACATGTACCTTTTGATGTAACGCGTCACATATGTATACCTTGTCAATGTGAGCCACCTGATATTGCCTTCAACCAAGGTGATATGGTACAACTATTTTATAATTGACTATTTTGATGTGCCTGAGCTTTGTTGATATTATACATTTTTACAGGGCCTGGATGGTATCGAGTTTCTCAACATCCCTGTGGACAGTGCTACCTTGCAGGAATTTTTGCAGCAAGAAGAATTATGAGTATTTAGAAGTGATAAAAGAAGGTAAAAACAAGCATTGCCAGCTATAGATGTGAAGAAAATATTGAGTATATAAAGTTGTAACCAGGTTTGAAAGAATTTGTATTTCCCGAGAAGGAAGTCACGAAAATGTTTAATTTCCCGTGAACAATATGGCAGCCATTGCGCCACGGTTATGACATGATAGCAAAACCCTAATGAGTTTGTTGCCATTTAGTAGGTTAGGATTATAAAGCATCTATCACAAACCTAGCGTTGCTGAATCATATGAAATACATCCCATGCATACTCGAATGCATGAAAACAAGTAAATAATATTCAAGGTGATGGTTTTTTGCCTATTTAGGCAAGTTAAAGTTAATATTTTTAAGTTTTTGACCTTTAGTGGGTAAGGATTAAGGCCAAAAAAGAAACAAGTCTGTTTCCTGTGGCAGGTCTGATAAATTACAGTGCGGAATGCATTATTTTGGTTAATTCTTGAAAAAGCAGTGCACACTATGGCTAAACATTTAAAGGGATTTCACTTGGACCGGTTCAACGTTTAAACAAAAGCTTTTATGAACTCTTAAAATTTAGCATGATCGTAATGTAATAGAATACAGTATCAACGGAGTAGTAAGCTTAAGATTAGGCCTGCTTAGATTGTCGAAAAATTAAGACTTTTCATCACATTATGTTTTTTTTTTTGGGTGTGTTTGTTTGTTTCAATTTGAATGGCGATAAAAAATTCCACCATCGTGCAAAGGCGAATTTAGCAAGATGAGTTGATGGCATCATGTCAATAACACATGCAATTCAGAGGCAGATTTTGAATATTTCGGTGACTTGATCTATGTAAACAAACTCGGGGCCCCGTATAGCAAGTGCGTATTAAAACATTGTTAAAGAAGGCGGTCTTTATTGCTAAAACACGCGTTTTGCAATGGTTTATCATAAACTGGAGAACTCAAAATGAACATGGTTTGGTTTACTTAAAGTTAAAAAAGGAACCTATATTTTCTAATACTCAAGACGGTTCAGCAAAATCGGTAAACGTTTAACCGCTCGTCATCCGTTTAATTGTTTAAACGGATAGTATCGACAATGCACCATGTTTCTGCCAGCTGATTGCTCAATGCATCTATTTTTCCCAATTTGTACATTGAATATTGGCAAACTTATAGTCTAGTTCAGAAGTCAAAGGGGATCTGAATTGAAGTTTGTTTTCATGGAGTAGTCCAATGATACCAGCAAGCTTTATTTCAGGAATATTTCTTTCCCCACCATCAGGATTTGTCATTTTTGTCAATATTTCTATTTTTTATACAAATATAAGGGAAAAAAGGAATGCGCACGGGTCATGGGAAACAAACTTGGTTTTTTTTTTGGCCTAATATTCCAATTTATAAACATTGGTTAGTACAAAGGCATACGTTCCCATTTCCATATTATATTGTTGTCGATCATTACGTACATTTAGCCCGTATGTGGATAGTTCCAAACCATAAAGCGCGAGCCAGTTATCTAGGTGATAATCGGATTACACGTAACAAACATGACTAAAGATGGAACGAACTGATCACCACACAAAAGTATTGCACTAACTGTTGTCAGGTGATGAGCGTGATCCAGTAACTGGGTGAGTTACGTAATCACTTCGATACCGAATAGCGATTTTTGTCACTTTGTTTTACACCTGATTAAATTTGAATAGAACTGAGATGTTGGGTATTCCAGGCTTGTATCAGGTATTTGGGGTGTGACTCATATAGGGGGAATCTGAGTGTCATGTTCAATTGAGAACCCTAGAACTAGAAGGGGGTTAAGTCATATTGAGTACAAACTGAGAAAACGGCATAAACATAAAATCATTTGTGTAGTCTTGAATGGTATTGTTGTATTTCGCAGTGACTTTTACACATGTTCTGATCATCAAATTACTACAAAACTTTTACAGAATGTAGAAATGAGAATTCTGTAGCAGGAAATTGACACAACTCAATTTTCAAGATTTTGTGACTTAACCCCCTTTTAGTTCTAGGGTCCTCAATTTGTGTCAATAATATTTGCCCATAGAATTGTTCTACATGTTATGATAAAGTACTGCCGCATGTATATTTTTTAAATATATTTTTGTATATTTTGTATTTTTGTACTGATCAAAGGACTTCATTTTGTGCCTTATAATTAAAAAGTGATGTTTTGAAATGTGGAATTTTTAAATTATGAAAATTCAGAATTCTTTATATTCTAAATCTCAAGTAATGATGATAAGCAAATTGAAGGTACATGGTCCGATTTTCCAAATTTGTGACCCGTCATATCTAAAGGTACCTTAATGTCGGCATAGTAAATTACAAGATAGGAGCCATTGAAGCTAAGCATAGTCAAAAATCACTACCACGTTCGAATTTCTAATTTCATCAGAAACGTTACCTTTGAAGTGTATTCTATCATAATAATCAGGTTTCAACATCCAAAACATAAGACAAATATTTTAAAAACTGAGATAAAAATCCTTTCTCCATTCAAGTTTTACCATTACAGGAACTTTAAACTTGATTTTCTCAGAACTATAGTTTTCTGAATCAGTCCGATGCCTTTTAGCAATTTGGATGTAACTTTGCAATCGAACATCCAATAACCAAAAGCAAGGTGTCATTTTAAAGCTTGAATTATAATCTGAGACCAAAAAATCTATTTTCATTTTGGGACCCTTAAGCCCCCCTTAAGGTACCTTTCAATATGACGGGTCACATTTTAGTTTTCACTTTCAAAGATCACCACTTAAGATGCTGCAATTTCAAATTTCACTTAAATCAGAACAACCGTTTCGATTTTATTTCTATGTAAATAATTTTATGGTTACAATAATAATTATTTAACACTTTTTCACTTACATCTCCGAAACGCAACATGTTTCAGTCGTAAAATTTAACATGAGAAAAATATGAGGAATATTTTGGTACCAAAATCTCAGAAAGTTTGAAAAATGCTGACCCAATCGGACAGGATTAGTTCAAATGGGTACTTTCAGCTTTAGTGTATGTCATACATGTCTAAAAATACTTGCTTTGCTTTCGTCTGTGGAGAAAGCAATCAATCATACCTTCATTTTCCTTCTTTGTGTGAAGTGATGAGCTGTTTGTCACCTTATTGTGGTTTGAATACCACACACCTCACATGATTTTGGCATCGTTTGGTAACGTTTGTGACCTCGAACAGAAATAGTTTTTTGTTCCAAATGACTTCAAAGTAGAAGTTCTCTGAAGTGCCAACAATTTTTTTATTGCACTTGACACCAATTATGGGTAACATATTTACAAATATTGCATAAAAATTACAGAAAATTCTAGGATCACCAGGATTTATTTTAATGAATTGTGTTGTGTTTTAATGTTTGGTAACATTTGTGACATTTTGGTGTAACTTTTTTGTAATGTTTGTGACATTTTTGAAATAAAACATGCGCTCATTCATGCATGGATCTAGACAAACTTTACAATTTCTGATTGGGAAATACTTCTCAAGTAACAAATGTATGACTGAAAAACATGCTTATATGGTCGAATAAAAAAGCTTATTTTTTGCTTGAACTCAAAAAAGGTTTAATTTTCTATGGAATGAGCCTTTTGCTCTTATACAGAGTAACCTCCCCCCCCCCTCCATTAATGCAAGACCATTATCATAGAATTGTGTACAGTGTATTCATAAACATGCCAAATTGATAATGTAATATTGATTTATATTATTTTAGAAAATGCTAAATGGATAGCATCAGATATGTTGTATATTGTGTCTTCCAAAGTGTATATCAGGTTACTTGACTGAATAAATACAAGTTGATAAATGGAAATTTAATATGGTGTTACAGAATATAATTATTTCTTTGGTAATGTAGGTTTCCAAAGATATACCCATCTGCAGGGCAATTCTTATTCTTATTTATGTACGTGTCACAAATATTTAAAAAAAATTCAACCCAGTAGCCCAAACAATCTGCCAAGTGATGCATAAATGGTCTTTATCTGTAAGTCTGCGAAAAAAAGTACCAAATATTAATCTTTATCTTTTAGTGTACATGATTTCTGTAATCTCATTGGTCAAACATATTTTAGACATGACCCATATTCATGGTTTTGAATATATCTCGTATTCGGCCTCATGGAATTTGGCACCAGACCCTAGATATTTGCCCGTATTCCGTGAAAAAGCAGGGGGTAACTACACGGGTGTGAGAGTTTGGCTTTTAAGCTGATTTCAGCTTCTTAATGCCTTCAAACGAGTCCTTATTTGAGCTTCTTTTTTTTCTTTAATTTTCAGCCTGTTTTTGGTATTTTGTTACTATTTTCAGCTTTTTTTCCATTTTTTTTATCACATGACTCTCACACCTGTGTAACTAATAATTTATCACGTGTATCAAAAAAAATTGTGAACGGATTAAAACTGATTTTGACCTTGATAAAAGCACCAAATCATAATTGTCTTGTTATTGTAGTAAAGCAGATTAAATAAGCTTTCAAATGCTGAAAACATTATAGAAATCGGATGAAAAATTAAAAAGATATGACCAATTTTATAAGTACTTTTAGCTTTTATCATAATGCCATAACCCGTAATTGTGATATGTAATATCTTGCTTAACTGTGTAAATCCCATTGGAATGGACGAAAAAGAGATTTACTTACAAAATTGGTCATATCTTTTTTATTTTTCATCTGATTTTTATCATTTTTTCTGCATTATAAAGCTTATTAAATTTGCTTTACTACAATAACAAGAACATTATGATTTGGTGCTTTTATCAAGGTCAAAATCAGTTTTAATCTGTGCACAATTTTTTTTGATACACTTGGTACAGTGTAGTATATAGTGCATATATTGCTCAATCAGTTTCTTGCCAAAGGAAACAAGGAGACGAAAACCGCCATGTCGTGGGCTCGAACCAACAACTGTATTACGAGACCCATGCTATAACTACTCGCCCACGCTCCCCTCCATGATTGGAATAAAAATATTTGTTGATTCATATTTAAAGTAATTTTTATGTCTTTGAGAATATGCAACCAAGAATTGTAATACATAGTGTGTAACATTTTGAGATGTCATTTGTGACCTTCCCAAAGAATGACCCTATAAGCCACGTAGGTGACGCATTATAAACAAATGATGCAGTGCAAAATTTAGGCTCTCATCAGGAAACTATAGATGGCGCTCTGAACTGCAGGGGCTGTCTTTTTAAAAATGCCAGGCGAGCTGCAAATCACTCTCCTCCAGATTTTTAGGTGAGCTGTGGGAGAGTGATTTGACATAATTTGCAAGGAAGTGTATCATTCATATTCTGCCTTGCAATTGTTTATGCCAATGGTGGTGAGTGATAAATAGCTCTCCTCAGCTTCATTTAAGGAGAGTGATGGCGAGTAATCACTCTCAATACGCCTCAAAAGACAGTGCCTGAAACTGTGAATACTGAGAATATTGGCTATAAAAGATGATACACACATTGATTGAAAAGTGATTGACTTTATTTTCATTGTACAAATAATGAAAAAGACATTTCAATTTCAGTTTGGTTTCAATTTTAATTTCTAAAATACTAGTACTGTTCTAATAATTAACAAAACAATGTTTTTTTCCCACGGATATTAAAATAATTTTATGATATCAAAATAATTTTATGATACGATATTAAAATACTTACACGTAGAATATATTCTACTGTTCAATATGGTTTAGAGAGAAATCTATGCACAATGTATTAAAAAACAAACAATTTACATTGATCAAATATATTTGTGGCCAAAAACTAAATTTTTATGAATTAACATGTTTTGGCTGTTGCACAACATGATTGGTGTTTTTCTATACGTACAATCTATGAGAAAATATAAACTATTAGCGATTTATATCCTCTTCTCTAAAACTGGGAAAATTTCACGTGATCCTGCGTGTGGTACGACTACAATAGTTAAACATACAAGCTTAAATTTCAGCAACTTTCTTTCCTTGTGGGTACTGTTCACTTCAGTAAATACTGAAATGAACAGTAGAAAAATTTCTATAGCCTGGACCATACCTTTACTATATAATATACTGTATGTGGACCGCCGCGGGTACATGTTGCTCCTTGTAGCATATCTGATGTATGCTATTTGTATGCATCAGATATGCTACAATGAGCAACATGTACGAGCCGACAACTGCACCCTTTTGCCGCGGCGGGACACATATACACTCCCGGTCAAAAGTGTTTGCACACGCTTAAATATGGGCAAAAACGTTAATTATTATAAACGATAAAGACTCCGAAAAAATTCACGTTTTTTATAGGTGCCTACTATATCCAATATAAATAATCTATGTTTCCTCTGATATTCGATCTTCCATAACCATTAAAATGGCCGTTTTCCTGGATCATATACAAATACACCACACACACTTTTTGATATGTACTTATGTAGTTTATTATTCAATGTTCGTTATCACTGTGTAGCCGTAAAGAACATTTTCAGGTTATAAGTTTTCCAACAAATGTACAGTTATGTATTTAAACTCCGTTTTTTATGTGCAGAAGAAAGTAAACAGTATGTTTACCACGATGTTTACCACGCCATATTTTCAAATGCGGTAAATGCAATTCTTGTTGAGTTTTTAAAATCTATGTATTTAAAATATAAACCTGAAAAAATATTAGGCAAATAATGAATGGTTCTCGAGATATGGCTGATTAAAGTTTTTGTGCGCAAACACTTTTGACCGGGAGTGTATGGCTGCAATAGACCCGTTGTTTAGAAGATGGCTTGTTAATGTGTACAAATCATTGTGTCACTACATGCAGATGAAAGAATTCTGCTGTGTACTTATACTTTATGTTCATGGGAGGGTGTTTTGTATGAAATATTATAAAATCAGCTAATTTTTATACACAGTTCTACACATTGAGTATTCCAGGGTGTGTTTGTCCAAGAAATTATATTTAATAACTAATATAGTCTCCATATTGCGATTGTACAAGCAAATTTTTAAACTGCTACATCTTACAAATTCAAAATCTGAATACATGTATTTACAATAATTGAGTAGTTTCATGATTGTGGTTTTTGATATTGTATATTTGTTTTTGTGATTTACAAATTTGTTTTTACAGTGTATATAATTTCTATTAAGTGAGTCAAGTGATTAATTGGATATCACATTGATTCCAATGTGGCGGTAGCTTGGCGCCCACTAAAAATTAGGTACCACTCTGCCAAAAGAAGAGTGGCTGAGCTGGGGTGCCCCCTAAGTATGCCCCTGTGAAGACCCATGTTGACACTAGGGTGATGTTACGTAGACCGTTTCTCTGACTTCTGCAGATATGACAGAGACGTACATACCACTATTCATATTTTTTCTGGATGCAAAGGCAGACATGTTGAGCATATGCACATTTGATTTTTAAGCTCAAAAACCCAATGCATACATACACAAATGAAGGTTGAAACTTCTGCATCACAATTATTTACTAACCACGTTTGGAGGCCTGTCGCACAGATACCATCTGGCGGCGTCAGCAATGATAGATGTTATGATGACTGATCGTCTCTGGAAACACTGTTGGTGACGTAACATCCGACCGGAAGTTACCAAATACAGTTATGATGTTAAGATTCCAGTTCCACCCCCTTGTTTTTATTTAGGGCGGACTGCTTTTGCTTGATGTAGATAGCTTCCAAGAATTCCTGGCAAAGTCTTTAGATTCCGGGACCCTGGCAAGAACTTTGACGTTGTTGGGGTCAAAGTGATGTTTTTCAGTCAATCTTAACATCGTAACTGTATTCAGTAACTTCCGGTCGGATGTTACGTCACCATCAGTCTTTCCAGAGACGATCAGTCATCATAACATCTATCATTGCTGACGACGCCAGATGGTATCTGTGCAAAAGACCTCCAAACGAGGTTAGTAAATAATTGTGATGCAGAAGTTTCAACCTTCATTTGTGTATTTTATCACCATCACATATATGAGCCTATTTCCTTATACAATGCATACATGTTTCTATGCATTTCATTTGTGTCACTTACAGGTCTAGACATTGGTATTTTTTCACACTAACCAGTCAGACAAGTAACTTTCCAAAGTTTCCCACCCGACTAGAAATTTACCTGCCATAATTTTAACAATAAAAAAAAATCCAAAACATCACAAACCTCTGAAAATTAGAAATTTGCCACAAACGGCACAAATTTGTGTGTTTTTTTCACACCAGAAACTTGGAAACTTTTGTGTGGTTTTTGCAAAAAGTTGCTATTTTGTATAAATTTAACTCAAAATTTTGAAAAATTTCACGTACCATATCAGGCAGGACATCAAAGTTACCTGCTAATGGCTGTCGGACGGGTGCTGATGTCCAGCCCTGTTATATCGTCATGTGAGTGCAAGAAAGTCGTATCTGCAATAGCTGCCATTTGTAATAAATTTGGATTGCACACTTTATAATCTCCAGTCTTGGTCGGTGTCACCTGAAGAACCATTTCAAGAACCACTGACTTAAGACAGGGACATTTTGAGGGATTTTTCACATTCTTGTGACAGGGCATAAATAAATATAACTTAGGGCAGCCATTGCAGATACGGCTTTCTTTCACTCACATGAGGATATATAAATTCACCATTAATTTTCTTTGCTCATAAGTTACAAGAAAGACCTAGAACTGACTATGCATTAAACACGGGATGAGTTGATATCTATTCTTGCCCCAGAAAATCAAAAACAGTATAAGCATTACGCAAGATACATTTTTTACCGTTGGTGATTCCTGCACAAATGAGCTGGTGGTCAATGTTTTACATAACTATAGGCAGTATCTGCCATATCAAGTATTTGTACATACAACTTTCTAGCATGGAGTGGTTTAAGGTGATATTGAACCTATAAGGCAAAAAAAAAGAAAAGAAACAGGTATGTTTCCCGTGGGTGGTCACAAAACTTAAATGCGAAATGCGTTTTTGTATTTTATTTT
>JXSR01S016466.1:9795-27701 GCA_000969725.1 Ophiothrix spiculata | reverse complement strand
TTAATTTTTTTAATGAGGTGCTAAGGCAAATTTGCATGGGTGATGAATTTTAGTAAGAAACCTGTTGAAATGCAGCCAAACTGCTGTTTCGATTGTTTGTTGAAAAGAAAACACATCTCTAGTAATTATTTTTTAATTGTCCCTATTCTTTTTTTTATCAAATCTTGTATTTTGATATTAGCTTTTTTTTAATAAATCAGAATAAAAAAATTCAATGCAGTAATATATGATGCCAAAAGGAAATGCGCCCGTCCCACAGGAAACAAACTTATTTCTTTTTTTAGCCTAATAGAAGTCTGTACCATGTTTTACATTTGCACATACTTCGTTTTAATTTGTAAGGCAGAATTATATATAATGGGTGATTTCAATATAAACCTTTTGTTCAAAATAAGCATCTGCTATGTTTTAGGGAGCTGGCACTTTCTTCGGAAGGGGGTGGGTTTCAGATATACTAAGGGGTCATAGATTTTTTGACATGAAGATTGGGGGGTAATAAAAATTTTGATGAGGGTCACAAAATAATATATAAAAGTATACTGGTTTGAAGAAAAATGTCAATATTTGATGGTTGAGTATGCACAAAATCGCACCATTTTGTGTCCTATTTCAAAACATTTCCGAAGCTCAGGGGGCACATCCCCCTCAGACTGCCCCTGCAACAATTGTCAGAACAGACTCAATAGTCACCACCTGCGATATTCAATGTCAAATTTCATTTTGATTCTCATTCTTTCAAGATGTGTTGCAGGGGGTGGGGTCACAAAATAATGGGTTGTATTGGTAGAGGGGTCATAAAATTTTGAACTCTCCGATAGGGGGGGGGGGGGGTCATAAAATTTTGAACTCTCCGAGAGGGGGGGGGGGGGTCATGAAAAAAAATTATTGAGTCTTTCCGCTTTTTTGGGACCCACCCCCTTCCGAGGAAAATGCTAGCTCCCTTACATATATCTGCAAATACTGTGTTTTAACTTTGTGAGGCAGATATTGTCTAATGAGTTATCTTTAGGTGATGTGAATGCAGGAAAGTGATATCTGCAAAAGCTGCCATTTTTCATAAATTTGCATTGTACACTGCAAAGTGTATAGTCTTTGGTCAGTAGCTATTGAAATGGATCTTCAGGTGACAGTGTGACCTGAAGAACCATTTCTACAGTTACTGACATGGAAAAAAAGGATTTGAAGTGTTTTTGTAGGTTAAATAAATAACATGCTTGACATTTTATGTTGAACGAGCCGGAAAAGCCACAAACTTAATTTGAAGAAAATGCATGCAAAAGTTTTAATTCTGCAAATTTTTGACATATTCACAATTATTTGTTATTCTTGGTCCAAACACCAGAAAATTAAGTTTCATTTTAAGAAATTGGGCGGAACTATGGAAAATGACTATATGTTCAAAGGACAGTCAACAGAAAACATATGTGACTTACGAATCTTTGAACATGTTTATCTCAGTTTGACCTTTTACTACATGAAACCCTTCACCAAACTGTTGCTTGAGTTCTGGATGTCAGGTTAAGTTCATTTTATTCTCTATAACATGGTCTTTGCACATATTTAAAAAAAAATCATTTATAGCCTATTTGATGTGGGAAGTCACATATGGCAGCCATTGCAGAAATGGCTTTCTTGCATTCACATAACGAGTTGGAGTATAGCCTCTCTATTCAATAATAGGAATTAGGTACTCCTGACCCCTCAAGTCCTGGACGGATGCTATTGGTTGTTCTCCTTATGAAGCAGCCGTTTGAGTGCTCCCCCCCCCTGGTGGAGTATAGCCTCCCCATTCCATAAGGCTGCGATCACATACTATACTATTCGGGTATATGGTGCACGATTTCACCTGGGCACGCGTATAGATGCAATCAAACACGTGAATTTGATGCTACCGGGTCACATAAGAGGGCACTATTCGAAAAAACATAGAGCTCGCCCTGCCTGTATAAAATATAGCCATGGAATAGCGTATAGCGTATACTTCTATGTGATCGCAGCGTAATAGGAACTAGGTACTCCTGATCCCTCCTGTCCTGGATGGATGCTATTGGTTGTTCTTAAGTTGATGTAGCAGCAGGTTGAGACACCCCCCCCCCCCCGGTTGGGGTATAACCTCTCTATTCCATAATAGGAACTAGGTACTCTTGACCCCTTCTGTCCTGGACGGATGCCATCGGTACTCCTTGAGTTGATGCAGCGGCTGGTTGTCTAGATGCGGGAAGGTACATACGAGTTGACGTCATTTCAGAAGGGAGTTGAATATCGTCCAGAAGGATCACATCTTTCTTACCGGATCTGTCCCAGTAGTGTGGCGATAAAGCCTGGTCTCTGATGTTTTCCTGAGGATTTCAAAAATTTGGATCAAATGTGAGTATTTGTTTCAAATAATCTTATATTTGTAATATTAGCAATCGTATTTGTGTTGGAAGATAATGAAATGTGTATTATTTAATTTTATAGGTACTGGGGCCAATTATGTGATATTATAATTGGGCAAGGGAACCCCTGCCATCAGTTGGTTAGTTGTCATAGGCCAATTTGAGACATTGCAAGTAGAGGTTTTAGCATTATTTTGTCATTAGTCGGTATCTTATACGTAATATTGTTTTGAAAAAGGTGTATTTATCGTACATATACTGGGGAACTCTGAATAATTTGCCAAATTTGTACTAGTTGGGAGGTCTGCATAGGGCTTAACCAATTGTACTTGATGTTCTGAAAAAGTAAAAAAATGGTTTAGACCTATTACCCATAAGATAATTCTGAAGGGCACATGAATATTTCATTATTTATTGAATCATATCACTTGGTTGACATATATCCTTGAAATCTGTTGGTCAAAAGCCCAATATGGCTATAATGGCGGGGTGGGTGGGATATTTTACCTCACATTGTAACTAATAGTATCTTACCTTACATTGAAGTCACATAGACAATATAACAAACAATTGGTAGATTTTAACAGGTTTGCCGTCGTACAAAACTCAATAGGCAAGGGGCAACCTATCATTGTACACACATTAGTATGATTAGAGGTATAGGGGCAACCTACTTTGTGTGAATCTGTTGGCAAGGGGCAGCCTTCAGTGAATGGCTCATGCGAGTCATCAGTGGGAAGTGACGGCCCACATGTCTTTATAATAAAATTTGTCCTGAAGAAGTCAGAGCTACTCCTGACGAAAGCTTGACAGTTCAAAACTTGTCCGACGGCAAACCCATTAAAATCTATCAATTGTTATGAATTCCCGTCGTAAAAGCCTTTCTCAAAAAAAAAAAATATAACAAACGTTTTGTTTATAAACCACAATGCTGGCTTGATTGGGTGCATTAAGACATCAGTTAAATGTTGTCTAAATATCCTTATGTGGTTGCATTGCAATTTCAACTGATCGGTGCATTAATATCTTACCTGCCCGGATGCTACATAGGGTCTAACAAATTGCGGTTGGTATTCTGAGGGATAGTTGTTATATGCTAAGTTTTGTAATCCTGCGCCAGATGCGGCATATGTGGTGTTCTGAAAATAAAGTCAACATGTTAAATATATAATTTCTATAATTCCACTTGAAGAAGTCAAAAGACCACTTTTATTAATGTAGCTTATGTGGCTTCTTTAAAATTGGGCAAAAGAGACCAATTGTCCATATGGTTATGGCTCACTTGGGAAAAGCTGTAAGCCCATGCCGATGAATTATTTTACTTGGGAGGGGGCGCACACCCTAAATGTTGATATCTTTTAAGATATCAACATTTAAACATACAAATTTGGAAACACAATTGCAGAAACATCTTCAAACCAGATGTAAATTTTGTCAATGAGGTAAACTCTACTTAGGCCTCTATATTAGGCAGATTTGAAACTTCAAAACTGTATAAATGTTTAACCTTAAGAAACTGTACATTTTTCACTTCAAAATATTGCAACCTTTTTGGGGTGGAAGCCCTGGCGTTTTTTGCATTCTAAGGGTGTTCCTAACACATATTTTTGTGGGTAATGTGAAGAAATTTGCAAATAAATAAAAAACAGGGGGGGGGGGACATTTGATATTGTGTCCCCCAACCTTCAAAACGTGGGGGGGGGGGGGGACGTGTCCCCCTGTCCCCCTCAAATGACGCCCATAATTGATTGTTTATTGATGTATAATTTGTAGTATATTTTTTAAAATATTTAGTTTGGAAAATCTTGGTTTAGAAGCATCTATTGAAAAACAATACTCTGTCTTGTGCTGATGTAACATGAGGCAGACATTTTAGGGACTCGTCTTTGTAGGGATTGTAGGCCTGCTGAGTGGTTTTTACCTGATATGGTATCATCCTATCTTCAGCTCCAGCCTCTAATTTTGATGGATCCCACACATCAATGTCCTACAAAACGATGTCAAAAATTAAAATTAATTTTGTTGTTAACTGCATAGGGTTTACATAAATAAATCATGAATTTTTAAATCTAAGCTTTTAATATGTACTCTTGTTGATCCATAAGACTGCGCTGAACCTGGGCTCTACAATCAAAACATTGTCATTGCTGGGTCTCATAAACAGCACCATGCAAACAGGATCTCGATAAATGCTGTCAGCACTATTATTTACGCACAAAAATGTTTATTCAGCCATATCTCGAAAGTCATATATCCTACTTGCATCATTTTTGACAGTCTACATTTATATCTAACGAACTAAACCAGAATTGCATTCAAGGCACTTGAACATATGCTGTGTTGTGTAAATTACTGCTAGTATGTTTCGTTTGTGCTGACAGGGTTCCCAGCCTATTAGGGAAATCAGGGAAAAATATTTTGCTTTTTTCCAATCAGGGAAAAGTCAGGGAATCTAATAAAAATGCTTCAAAATAGGGAAAAGTCAGGGATTTTTGAATGGCCCAGAAGTCGAAAGTTGTCAGTCAAACCCATTTTTCACGGTGTATCAGGCCTCTGTTCTTCTAGGTTGATATGCGTGGTCATAGGATTTGAAAAGTAACCCATTTTTGCATTGTTTGTTAAATTAATTATCATGGAATTTGAGTCCTCGTCAGGGAAAAATCAGGGTATTTAGTTTTCTGTAAATGCTGGGAACCCTGTTGTGCGTCAAAAATACAGTTTAAATACATTTCTGCATATTTGTTAAAAACTTATAATCTGAAAATATTCTACACAGTCACAAAGTGATAATGAGCTAATGAATAATTGATACGGTACATTTCAATGAGATTTTACTTGTGGTATATTTGTATGTGGTTCATGTATGATAATAGAAAATCAAATATCAGAAGAAACATCCACATGAATGTTCATACATGTTGTTTGATAAATAGCAAAAATAGTTCAAACAGTCTTTCAACACAGAGATAGTGGAATATTTTCCTCAATATTTCGATGTGAAGAAAAGCACATCCTCGTCAGGAGAGCTCCTAAGAAATTTCAGAACTCAACCAATACCAGGGCCTGGAACTACCTACTTTATATAATGCTCTCATACGACCTAAAGGTCAAGGTAGGTCAACCGTGAGAGCAATCTTTGCCAGTTCATCATAGAAGTTCTCATGACGAGGGTGTGTGTTTCTTCACATTAAAATATTGAGGAATATATTCCACTATCTCGTTGGGTTGAAAGACTGTTTGAACTATATTTGCGAAGAAACATGGATTATTCATATTGAATAGATAAGTCACCTATGCAAGCATGAATTCTTAATATTCTAGGTTGGTAGATTTAGATACTGTGGTTTTTTGAACATTTTTAAGCTTGCGGAAATACTACGTGTCAACAGTGTTAATATATGAATCATAACTCAATCCCCAGTTTGAAAATGCAATAATAATAACTGGTTTTTGTATAGCGATTTTCCATTTAGATCAAATCGCTCATGATTCGCTGCAGGTAGACCATTTCACTTCATTTAGGCGTTTTACAAGCACATATCCTATCGGTAGTTAGATTGTAATATGTACCCTTTATGCAGCTTCCCATATCCTGGGTGGGGGCAGAATATGATGGACAAATCTGTTGACAGTTTTAATACAAATTATTAATGAGAGCTGCTAGAATTCATAGAATTCATGAACCTTGCAAAAATGGAACACCACATATTAGGTATTTATTGTTTTCCATTGATGGGGGAGGGTATAGAACTGGTTGATGGTCAAAAATCGATCAAGAGAACCATTTTTTCAGAAATTCAGGTAAACTGATTTTCCCCATAAAAATATGACTATTAGGCTGTGATCACATAGAACTATACTATTCGTGTATATGGTGCACGATTTTTCTTGGGCACGCGTATAGATTCAATCTAACACATGAATTTGATGCTACCAGGTCACATAAAACCGTATAGCTCATAGTGCCTGTATAACATATAGCCATTGAATAGTTTATAGCGAATACCATATACTTCTATGTGATCGCAGCCTTAGCGCTGAAAAAATTGCTTGACAATTAGCTTGAAAACACATTAGTTAGATACTACTCTCAAAATCTTAAGAATTGAAGTAATCTTGAAATTGCCATTTTTAAACGGAAGAGGAATTTTGGAAAGAGGGTCTCTAAGGCAGTACATACCTGTCCCTATCATAAATGTGACGGACACCCCAGGGTTTCATACATTTATATCATGTATATGAACAGTAACTAAGGAAATAAAAAAATATCTTTAAAAAAAGTGTGTCAGGGGCCTGACTAAACTTACTTGTGAAAACTGCGCTTTGTCCATCTCGTATTTCTTCTTAGGTGAGTGTGAAATCTTGTGATGTGTTCGAGAGTAATGACCATACATACAGTTGATAAGAAACATAGCCACAGCAATAAAAATTACACTTGCCACGGTACCCAGGACTATTGCAATGGTGGAACTGCTGTTAAGACCTAGAGGGTTGACAGAAAAAGGGTGATAAAATTTGAGTGAATAGAAGCAAGAAGAGTCACAAGTGTTAGGCCGAAACCATAGTCAGCCTTCAAACAAAATTTTTCCTACCAAACATTTGGTCGTGACGTTAAAATGACGAGTCACTCCAAACAAAATTACTTCAACACCGAGTTGAGACCAAATAAAATTTTGCGCTAGATTGCACATGTTATTGAATTGCCATATACATAATTTGGACCAAATGTTTGTTATCCGTTCATACTTTAAATTTGATGGAAAATATTTGGTGACATCACGACCAAATGTTTGGTAGGGAAAATTTTGTTTGGAGGCCGACTATTGTTCAGCCTTTAACCATTTGAATCTCTGTTTTCAAATGGACAAAGAGTCATGGATCTTGCAGAGCACTTCTACATTCAACTGGTAGTTGACCCCTTGAACCTGGTCTGGCCGGCTGCTATTGATCTAAACAATGTCAACCGCCAAGAACCGGCGGTTTTACCGCTGGTTGACTATGAAGCAGCCTCTTAGGGACCATTTCAAAACTGGCGGTTGTCTGTCGGTTCTGGACGGATGGCTATTGTTTATTATGGTTAAACCCAGAGCCGGCAGGCAACCACTGCTTGAGTTTTGAAGCGGCCCCTTACTGAGAATGTGTTTGATAAAAGTTTTCCAAATTGACTAGTTGAGTTCAAGTAGGGTTATATGTGGCCTCCATGCGTATTTTTTTGCTGCCAAATATTTGGTTGTGACATCACAAAATAAATCTGATCAAATAAAGAGTATAGACTGGTAACAAACATTTGATGCTGGTTCAATGATTATTGATTCCTTGATTCAATTCAATAGGGTCAAAACATAGTCTGCCTTCAGAGAAAATTTCCGCTACCAAACATTTGGTTGTGGCGTCAAAATGACAATTGACTTCAAATAAAATAACTTCAACACCAAGTTGAGACCAAATAAAAATTCGCGCTAAATTGCACATGTGTTGAATTGCCATATACATTGCCTCAAATGTTTGTTACCGGATTACACTTTAAATTCGATCGCAAATATTTGGTGACGTCACAACCAAGTGTTTGGTAGCAAAATTTTTGTTTGAAGGCCGACTATGACGTTTTGACCCTTAGGCTGCGATCACATAGCACTATACGGTATTCGCTATACGCTATTCGGTATTCGCGTATAGTTCTATGAGAACAGGTGAGTCATATTATATCGCATATACTGCACGAAAATCGAACGTGCTCGATTTCCACTATTCTATACTAAAAGCAACTGCACGTTTTTTCGAATAGTGCCCTCTTATGTGACCCAGTAGAATCAAATTCACGTATCCGATTTTAACTATACACGTGCCCTGCAAATTTGTGCACCGTATCCGAATAGTATAGTTCTATGTGATCGCAGCCTTACGTATGTTCAATTTTGGGAAAAGATTAATCTGGTGTTAAAGTTATTTCATTTGGAGTCACGTCAGCTTTCCGTTATGATCAAATGTTTGCTAGTGAAAATTTTGTGTGGAGGACAAGTGTAGTTTGTCCTTTACATATTTCAATTTTGCAATCACTTAATTTCAAATCAATAATGATTAACAATTTTGTGAATGTGAAATTTCCCCAGGGGGGCCAATTAAATATAATGTTGCAGGCATAGCATGACCAAGAAAAAGGTGAATTGGGGTTGTTTTTGAGGACTGAAGGGTGAATCAGGTGACACCATTTAGGGTATCAAAAACAGCAATTTGGGGGCAATTTTCAAGAAATAGGGTACTTTTTCAAACCCTAGTGTGAAAACAGTATCAATAAAATCCTGATTTAGGGTGTGAATAGGGGAAAAAGGGTATATTTTGGCTTCAGAACCCTCCACCCTTTAGGGGGTGTTTTGATAAACTGTGGTCACGCTATGCCAGCAACATTATACTTGAGTGGCCCCCAGGGAAATTTCACAAGTAACTTATAAACAGGTCATTTTGTCTTTAGTGTAGACATTTCATTGTGGAGTTTTTGTTTCTTTTGATCTAATTAAATGAATGTTCAAACTTAAAAAAGACCATTTCCATAAGTTCTAAAACTGAAATCTACCCCAGTCTCTTTAGAATCTTTGTATAAAATAGTCATATTATTTCATTTCTTCTTATTTTCAGGCATCATGGGGTGTTGTATTTGGCTCACCTTGTAGATCTTGGAATTGACATCTGTTCCCAAAGAAACTGGGAGTGCATCTGAGAATTAGAAAACAGAATCATGTAAAGGTGAGTTGCTTTTTCATATTACAGGGTGTCCAAAAATTAACTGCACATTTTTAAATGCTTATAAGTTTTAAACCAGGATTAGCATGGCAATTATACACATATGTTTAGATAGAGGAGACTTGTAGAATTACTTTGGTACCAAAGATGATGCAATTACCATTTTTGAAAATCAATTTGAACGTAAATTACGTCAAACGTAAAGAGCATGGTCTCATACTGAGAAGAAAAATACATATGCAACTCACATGTAAGGGAGGGATCAATGTTTGAAGACAGGAGAATCATTCATAAATATTTTCATGACCTATTCTGCGAAACAGATTTTACAATGTTAATACGAAGATATTTGATTGTGGTTTTGTGCAGTTAATTTTTGGACGCCCTGTATCATACCACCAAGAGAATTTAGGACCACATTTAGTAAAGATGGCACCTAGATATATTTGGTATCATACCCTGAGCACGTTCAGACACATTTTATCAGGTGTGCTTGAGTGTGTCAGAATGTTGCATATAAGGGCTTGTTCACACATAATTTGGTCATGACTATATTCTCGCTTGTGAGCGGCTCTAGAGTGAGACAACTTATCAGTTGTGTTCACACTGGGACACGACTTGCGCGTTAAAACTAGTGGCGCATCACTTTTGGTCATGAGCGAGACACTTCTAAAATTGCGTTCACACTGAGAATTTGGTCATGAGTGGCTCATAAGCGAGAATATAGTCATGACTAAATTTCTCAGTGTGAACACATCCTTAGGCAAACATAGAAGTATATGGTATGCGGTATTCGCTATACGCTGGCTATATCTTTTATAGGCACGGCAAGCTATACGGGGTTTTTTTTCGAATAGTGCCCTCTTATGTGACCTGGTAGCATCAAATTAACGTGTTCAATTGAATCTATATGCGTGGCTAAGTGAAATTGCCGACTGCTCATTCAACTCAATGGAGAAAATGACGGCTCTGATTCAATTGTCAAAATATTTCGATTCCAAAATCATGTGAGATGTGTGGAATTCAAACCACAAGATGACAAACACCTCATCATTTCACAGATTTCCTTCTCTCTAAAAAAGAAAGAAAATGAGGGAACACCTGGTTGAAGTATTGATTTTTTTCACAGTGCACAAAGTCCAATGCGAGTTATTTTTAGATCATAGTGCTGCGTATGACGTAGGTTTGCTCGGCTTTATAGTCTAAGCTACGCAAAGCAGTGTTTGACTTGGATTGTTTGTTCTTAGTAGTTGTTTTCTTTAGTCGTATATAGTAAGTTGTTTTTTAATGATGGCAAAACAAGCAATTTTGAAATTGTAATTTTCACCATTTTTATCAAAACTAAAAGGACATAAAATGGTGCTCAGTTGTCATGGTCTAATTAGAGGACATAAGAAAACATAACTACAGTTTGTAAAATCAGCACAAGTCACCACTGCACTAATTAGGGAGTGATCTATGGCCAATGATTAAGTATTATTTATCATTTACATAAGTATGCTTATTTCGTCAAAATGGTCCATTCTGCGTGACACATTTTATAGTAATATTATCATTAAGAGTTTTAATGATAATTATATTCATACACCAAATTTTGACTAAAACTGGATCTTGTTTTGGTAGATGATGCCAAGTGTCAATCTTATGTTTATGCAACTGAGACAACTTGTTACAGTTGGAGTTGATACGAGGTGGTAACCTTCCCTTTACAAAGATGAGAGTTCATCAGGTGAGTGCAAGAAAGTCGTATCTGCAATGGCTGCCTTAAGTTATTTTTATTAAACACATAGTAGTCACTAGAATGTGATAAAAGCCACTGACCCAAGACTGGAGATTATACAGTGTGCAATCCAAATTAATGACAAATGGCAGCTATTTGCAGATACAATTTTTTTGCACTCACATGACAAGTTGAAGTGATTAAAATCACACACTCTTCAAGTAACTGTATGTGACCATCCACCTCGAAGCAGCCGTAAAGTTGGCCGCTGGTCATGTGCTCTTTATGCATATCAGCAAGGTCCATGTTATAAGGATTGAAATGACACCTTGATGAACTTTACCCGGCATCCACTAGACAAGTTATGTGCAGTCAAATTTTGTCAAGTAGTGAAAGATGGAACTGTCATAAACACTTTCAAATCCAGCAAGCTACACTCCCGGTCAAAAGTGTTTGCGCACCACTAAATACGGACAAAAACGTAATAATTATATCAAACGACCAAGAATGTGAAAAAATTCATGTTTTTTATAGGTGCTTAATATATCCAATATAAGAAATTTCTGTTTCCTCTGATATTCGATCTTCCATAACCATAAAAATTTCCTGGACCATATACAAATACACCACACCCACTTTTTGATATGTTCCTATGTTGTTTATTATGCAATGCTCATTATCACCGAGTAGCCGTAAAGAACATTTTAAGGTAAAAAGTTTCCCAACAAATGTGCAGTTATGTATCTAAACTCCGTTTATTATGTGCAGAAGAAAGTACACAATATGTTTAGCACGCCATATTTTCAAATGTGGTAAATGCAATTCTTGTTGTGTTTTTAGATATATGTATGTAAAATATAAATCCAAAAAAATATGGCGCAAATGATGAATGGTTCTCGAGATATGGCTGGTTAAAGGTTTCGTGCACAAACACTTTTGACCGGGAGTGTATATGCTTTTCTGTTAAATGGTCATAATTTCTAAAGTTGTGGAGTTTTTCATACGTCAGGTTGGGTTGAAATAAAACTTTGCAGGTGTTTTGAACAATGCATGGATGACTCTTTAAAAAGATCGATTTCACCAAATTACGACCTTTGCATGTGTTATCACCTGCAGCGCAAAATGAAGTTTGCCGACTTTACGGCTAAAGCAAATTTGCTCCTCTCTCCCCTAGCACAATGTTTCCATGTTATCAAATCCTATTTTTTTAAAATTTTCAACGTCATTGGGGGAAGGGAGTCTGAAAGGATAGCGCTTTGTTAAGTACTGGTATCTAAGCTGTATTTTTAATTTTCTTTTTAAAATTTTCATCCAAAAGTAGCCTAAGTTGGAAAGAAAAATAGCTTGTTGTTATCCTCACATAAATTTACCATGACTATAGCCTATAAAGAATTTTAAGTATACGGAGCGGATGAAAACTGCTGCATGTTTCATTTTGGACAGTGGTGAATTATGGGCCCCTAAAGGCTGCTTATATTTGTGCATTCATTGATTTTGCTCTAAAAATGATATGCACTTTTATGAAGCTATAATTCAATTAGATGGTCACCATTGGTAGATAGTTTTAGCCCAGAGGTTGATTTAAGCCCTTCCCACCATTCAATTCAAACTGCTATTTCCACAGCTTACAAACAGCACACTGAGTGAACCAACTGCATAGACTTATATGATAAAACTACTGATGGAAAACTTGCTATAAAAAATTATTATTTTGTCCAACTGTGAATGAAAAGAACCTTCAGAAAGAGGATAATCACAGCTTGATATCAATGCAAACAAACCTGAGTTGGACAGAGTTTTTCATTCCCAAAATACAGTTTGAAATAGAGTAAATCCAAACTGTTTACCATACAAATGAATGCAGTAGTGGAGTGACCTTGGTTAACATTCCATGGGGTCTACTGATATGTTGCTGTGTGTTATGGGAAGGGCTTAAATCAACCTCTGGTTTTAGCCTATACTTACATGCAGATACTAGTTGTCAAATCAGTCAGACACGTAGCACCATTAGCGCAGTAGTTGGTTGGACACAGCTCTGAAATGGAACAAGATGTAAATTGTGTAAGTTAACTGCATGTCCAAATGATGCACCTGATCAAGGAATGGGCAAATGGCCAAATAAGGCAGATTTATTTCCTATGAGTCAATTTATACTCAGCCTCCAAACAAAATTTTTGCTACCAAAAATGTTGTTGTAAATTTTGTTGTGACGTCAAACTATGGTGGCCATAGGTGTCAAAAAGAGAAAGGTGTCTACAAAATTGATAAGGGTGTTTTATACAAAGGTGTCTAAAATACCCAAAAGAGTGTGTAAAACCCATAAAGGTGTCTAAACCCAAAATCAATTTGTAACCCAAAACAGCGTGTGAAATCAAGAAAGGTGTCATAAACCAACAACACATATGACCGCCATAGTTCGACGTCACAACAAAATGTTTGGTAGCAAAAATTTTGTTTGGAGGCTGAGTATAAATTGACACTATCATTCGATTTCATTGATATTGTGGTAATAAAACTGACTTGTTTTTTAGTCCATTGCAGTTGAGGTGGGGCAATCAAGTAAAACACTCTAATCATGCATGACCAAAAACAAAGCAAAACAAATAAAACCAACAACAACAAAACCTGTGAGTAGTATGGAAAGTACCATTTAGTTGATGTTGGGAGTGACAGGAGATCAGAGTAGGATCATAATAATTGACCATGCAGGATTTTAAAATGGTGCTGACTGAATTTGTCAACTCTTGCAATATGGGGATGGATGATGACAATATATATATAGGTATGGGGAGTAATGCTGCTTTCATACTTATTGTTGCTTTGCAGCTCTGTAGCTCTGTCGTCAGCTTCGTTTACACTTTTGTAGCATTGCAGCTTTGCCGCTTCATATCGCTCTGAAAGTTGAATTCATTTCAACTCGAAAAATCTTGTCGTACGACAAAATTTTGCTTATATCGATTATCTCAGCGACATGTAGCTTTGCCGCTACGACAACCGGAAGCAGCAAGTTTTTGCAAAAAAAATACATCACGCAGCGACAAGGCTGCAAAACTACACGAGTATGAAAGCAGCATAAGGGTAAACAAGCATACCTTGGCAGTCTCGTCCCGGCTCATCGTTAATATTTGCTGAGATGTCCGTAAATCCGGCATCGCAGCGACAGGTGTAAGCCCCGGGCCCAGCTTCATAGCATGTTGCATTTCTGTGGCAGTCTATATTGGTAGAGTTACTGCAAACCTTCAGCTCTACAGAGAAAAATATTGCATCACAAATTAGGCCTAAAAAATTGTTTGATTGGCGTAACCCGACCGACCCTATTTTAACTGCCGACCCTAAATATTTTTATTTTTTTGAGCATGGTAAAAAACCTCCAAATCCCAAATTTGATGGGAATCGATTCATGGGGGCCCGAGATATGGCTTGCAGGACATTCAAAATGACAAATAAAAGATGTGTTACAGAAAAAGTGAAGATGTTTTTGTATATGGTGACATGTCATTAGGTGGGTATGCTAAAAAGGTGGTGTTGTTACATTTTTTCATGGGTTCTCCAACTTAATTTGATGTAAATTCACTACTCCTTGGTCTATGGACTTGTTTAATGTCTCATTTGAAAGCTTACACTTTCTGCTATTTGTGGTAGTAATTTGGTCTTCATGGGTTACATAATTTAAGAGAGACAATGGTTTGAACATGGCAGTACAAGGGTGGTGGTGCCTAAGGATGCGGTGCCTACGGATGCGGTAGATAGCCAAATTGAGACAATATCACCATTTCGGAAGGTTTGACACTGCTGGAACATTCACAAATGGATTCTGTGACCTCAAATACATACAGATAGTCACCAACATGGCTAAAATTTGGTATATAATTACAGTTATTGGCAAATTTATCATTTTTAGACCTTCCTCAGACCCCCTCCCCCCTCGATCAGTTTTTGGGGCAGCACCTTCTCATTTTTTGTCCGATTTTGACAAATTTTTTTCAATGTGCAGACGAAAGTAGTCATGTGCATTACATGCTATATTTTTCAAATGCAATTAATGCAATTCCAGATTAGTAAGTTCGATAATTATAGAATATAGGAATCTGTAAAAAAGGATGAAAATCGTATAAACGCATTTTGAGATATGGAGCATTAAGTTTTTGTGTAGAAATACTTTCAAGCGGGAGTGTAGAATCAAAATAGTGTATAAGTAACACTAACTCTGAACCACGATGAGGGATGCTACCAACTTTGCAAACATACATACCGGCACAAATCCTTCCAGGTTTGTTGAGCAAATCAAGTGAGAGATCTACATAGCCAGCATTACATTGGCATGTAAATGAGCCGTCTGTGTTTATACACCGACCATCTGGAGAACAGTCATTGTCTACAGGCGAGATGCACTCATCAAAATCTGTAAAATGATGCAAAAAATATGAAATGGTAGCAGCCTCTTGACTAATTTTTAATTTGAAATATCCTCTACAGATCATGAATGTGTATTCAAAATAGATTTTTAAACTTGACAAATTGGGAGCAGTCTATGGTTTAAAATGCAAAGACTGTCAGTCTTCGTATGTTGGTGAAAGTGCTCGGCCCCTTAGTACTAGACTCCAAGAGCATAGAAGACATTCTTCTCCTGTCGGAGAACATGCTGCCAATGCCAGCCATCATATTGACTGGAACAATGTTCAAACATTGGACCGTGAAAGTGATTGGTGTCATAGAAGAGTACGGAAAGCCATTAACATCAGTAGGATGCAAAGTGATCTAAACTGGGACCAAGGCAGGCACAATCTTCCAAAGTGTTTTGACAAACTCATCAAGTCACATGAACGTTATCGGATCAGCAGCCACATGGCCATGAAAGAACAAAATTTGGCTCTGAAGGCTGGTGGATGCTGGCTGCAAGCTACCAATGCTACAATACGAAGACGTGAGACGCTATGTCAATACAGATTTATAAAGTTTATCCTAACAAGATAATTTTCCTAATCACACCTGTGGCACGGGCAGCAGGTTAAGGTTCATGTAGACCATGTTAAATATGGATTGATCTGATTGAAGTCTTCATTTTTCGATTCTGCATTGTTTCTGTGTTTACTATACCTGACTTGTAGCTGATTCTATTGGTCATTATTGAAACTGGACACATTGTACTTGTAGTCAATTTTTGAAGTTCAACTTGTTCTCTTAGGGTCATCAAATCTAGACAACTAAATTGGATTGGATTGGTTAGGACAGGAGAGGATAGGGATGGACTAGATTGGAAAGGATAGAACTGAATTTGAAAAGGGTGGATATGATCGGATAAAGGATAGAGTAAGATGTGCTAGATAGGAAAGGAGAGAAGAGGAAAGAAGAGGAAGGTGCAGAGTCAAGGGGAGGACCAGAAAGAGGACATGAGAGAACTTACCAACTACAATGATAGACTCTGTATCCACAGCAATATTCACAGCCCATTGCAATTGGTAATGGCCTCCATGTACGAAGCCAGAAGAGGACCAGAAAGAGGACAGGAGAAAACTTACCAACTATGATGATAGACTCGGTACCCACAGCAATATTCACAGCCCCTTTGCAATTGGTAATGGCCTCCATGCACAAAGCCAGAAGAGGACCAGAAAGAGGACAGGAGAAAACTTACCAACTATGATGATAGACTCGGTACCCACAGCAATATTCACAGCCCCTTTGCAATTGGTAATGGCCTCCATGCACAAAGCCAGAAGAGGACCAGAATGAGGACAGGAGAGAACTTTCCAACTACGATGATAGACTCGGTATCCACAGCAATATTCACAGCCCCATTACAATTGGTAATGGCCTCCATGCACAAAGCCAGAAGAGAACCAGAAAGAGGACAGGAGAGAACTTACCAACTACGATGACAGACTCGGTATCCACAGCAATATTCACAGCCCCATTGCAATTGGTAATGGCCTCCATGCACAAAGCCAGAAGAGGACCAGAAAGAGGACAGTAGAGAACTTTCCAACTACGATGATAGACTCGGTATCCACAGCAATATTCACAGCCCCATTACAATTGGTAATGGCCTCCATGCAAGAAACCAGAAGAGAACCAGAAAGAGGACAGTAGAGAACTTACCAACTACGATTACAGACTCAGTATCCACAGCAATATTCACAGCCCCATTGCAAGCGGTAATGGCCTCCATGCAAGAAACCAGAAGAGAACCAGAAAGAGGACAGTAGAGAACTTACCAACTACGATGATAGACTCGGTATCCACAGCAATATTCACAGCCCCATTGGCATTGGCCTCCATGTACGAAGCCACAAAGACTTCCTCGATATTGGTTGCATTGACAGTGTTGTCTTCCGTGCTATTGTCCGCCAGATGTAAGACGTAGTCCACGATGATTGAGCCGCTAGAGAAACCTAGGACCGAGGAACCTTGGTACAGACTGGATAGAGAGCTGCTCTGGTATATCATATCAAGCTGTGGATTACAGTAATGGTTAATCATGTTATAGCAGTATTATTATTATTATTTTTTAAATTTTGGAAAAGTGGAAAGGGTTTTAAAGACTGTTTTTGGTAGATCTTAACATAAAAATCCCTAAAAGCCATTTTTATTTAAACACTAAATGAAGTTTTTGTGTGATTTGAAGCTTCTTTTTTATTTGTTGTTGTTGATTTTTTTTTCCCTTTGGGGGATTTTGGTGGTTAGGGGGCTTTTTTCTCAAAACGGGGAACACAACTGAGGTTTTGTGGATTTGTAAATATCAGCGAGGCACAGTACACTGTAAATCATTATTATTACTTACTGTTTGGGAGACATAAATGCCTGAGAAGTAAAAAAGGATAGATCCTCATTAAATTGAGCCTCTTGTCCTGTGTGTACCCCCCGGGTTATTACTTACTGTTTGCGAGACATCTGATACTAATGCCTGAGATGTGAGAGAGGATAAATCTTGGAGCTCCTCATTGGGCCTCTTGTCCTGAGTACCCCCCTCCCCGGGTTATTTACTTACTGTTTGTAAAACATAAGATACCAATGCTTGAGATGTGAGAGAGGATAAATCTTGGAGTTCCTCATTAAATTGAGCCTCTTGT
>JXSR01S016460.1:12316-26085 GCA_000969725.1 Ophiothrix spiculata | reverse complement strand
ATTTTTTACACGTGTATTTATAGAATAATGTCTGCGTCATTCACTTGTTTAAAACCACAAGACTTGCCAAAGGGTGGGCAGGGAATAATCTAATTGTTGCTGCGTTGAAGTGACAGACCTTTCCTTTGTATTTGCTTTACCCGATTGAATCATTCAAAATAGAAGTAGTCCTCTTGGGCTATTATATTTTCCTGGGGAATTGTGTTTTACTTGCTACATACCATAAGCTCGGGATATCGCGAGGCCCTTGGTGTAACTGTTAAATCTATACCTCGTGCTGCCTGAGCAATGGATGATGAAGAAGAAAGGGTTTATCAAGTTGAAGTAGTACAATATGATAAATAGATCGTTAAATTAAAATATGTGAAAATCAAACATTTTTTAATATTTGAGTATAAAATTTTAGGTTGATGCGAGGATTGATGATTGACAATTTCGAGTGAATACAACGTGAGCTTGACTGTACCAATACCAAGAGACATTGAAATGAGTCTCGATTGTAACTAGTAGGATATATACCACCAATTGCTTTTCTTATGTTTTTACATGTAAATTCCTTCAATTTGATCATGATTTTCACACATTTCCTTTGAGTATTATCTCCAGAAATGTCTTTTTTTCTCAAAATTAATATCAAAAACCATTAAAAAATGACCAAATTTACCTGGGGTGTCCGGCTTGTTTTTCCGGTAAGCAGCCTGGAATTGGAGTCTAACCCCGTCCCCCACTGAAATCCACAGTGCTGCCAGTTTGTCCATTGAGGCCTGAGGATAAAAATAAAGACACATTTTTCTTCAACAATATTGGGATTTTTGCTTCATTTCTATCTTTGTGATAACACATATATGTAAATAACACGTTTAAAATAAAAAAAAAAATGAGCAAATAAATCACATTTTCTGATTTTTCACATTTTTATTTCAGGAATTAGGTGGTAAAGATTCGATTTGTGAAATAAACACTGAATCTAGTCAAGGTCGATATATAATTGGTGATGTTAAACCATTAATGTCACCAAATTCAACACTGCAAATTATCAACTGATGAATCAGCTTCCAGTGTCGAAAGATACGACCGAATTAATGCCTAGATATGCTTTTCATTGGTTCAACGTACCAAGGATGAGCACATGAAGTGCATCTTTAATGAACAAGAATTCCAATGCAATTCTGTCGTAATGCTATCAGAGTGCAGCTCACGGCGACCATTGACATTAATTGGCATCATGTTCCTGAAAGACTTAGTTTATAAAATGTAGCGAGTAATTGTTGCCTGTTGCAACTCGTTGACGGTGGTTTTAACTTTAAGGGTCGACGTAAGTTGTCATCCGTGAGGGATACCCTAAGCGCATTGCTATTGGTGTAAGTGCCTATCACCGATAACTTGCTAAGTCTTAGTACGTGGTAGCATCTAGAGACATTACATTAAAATATTGAATGACTGTATATAATCCAACAACGTTTTCTGTATATTATGCCCCGCTTTCCATTACAAACAAACTAAGAACTTCTATAATTCTAAGATCTTAAAAGTTGGTGTTTTTGTATGTTTTTGAATAGTTTACCGGAGAGATAAAAGTGCTTCTATATAATTGATGGCGTGAATATTACACTAGAATTGGAAATGACTCTAACTTGAACAAAACATTAAGCACACTGCCATTCGTTTCTGTTTAATAGTGCACTGTGTTTCGGTATAGTATATGCTGATGTTTTGGCCTCTACGTACTCCATATTGTCTTGGGTATGTTTTTATGTATTTGAATAAAATGTTATTCTTTATTATTTAAAATAGGAATGAAACTGAATGAATAAATCGATCAGACACAAAACATATTATATAAGTAGCTTCTAATAAGTAATGTAATAGATGACTGACCCACATTTTGGTATTTTGTAACAAAATGCCCTACTTAACATAAACAAGTGAGTTGTGATTTATTCCATCCTAAACCAAACTCTTCGCGCTTTACACAAATAATTCCGCATTAAATACACGGCTTGCATTACAAGACTATACCTTTTCTATAGTGTTTGTTCGACCTTTTATGTTTCATCTTAGTGGGTGCAGTTGTAACTTGTATTATTATCCATGTAACCATTGGAAAGTTCAACTTTCACTTTCAATTTCAAATTTAATATCAACATATTACCTATGCGTATCAGTTAAGCATCCAGGTGGAAATATTGCATTAAAGCCGTGTATATGCTGTGATTGGTAAACATGTTGGAATTTCATCATTCTTCCTAAACATGTCTGAATATGCTACAAAACTAGCCAAATATATATTACCAAAATCATGAATGATTCATGTACAAAACATTAATACGTAATAACTTAATCCTAAGTCCTATGGTTGATTTCTGAGTTGTTTATCACTCCTACACGGGGTTGTTCTTTCTGACGCTTGTTGTTAATGCCTTTCCCGGTGCCTTCTGCGTACTGATGCACTTATTTACGCACATATTTGCAGAGCGTGATTTGTTGATTTAGTTTACGCTCACGCTGTTGACGCGCGCGTTGTGAGTGGCTTATTTTGCTTTATCTTTTATTGAGCGTTTTAAGGTTAAAGGAATAACTCAATCCAGCAGTTGCTTTAAGGTGGCTTAGCACAGATAGAATTCCTCTATTGAATTTTCTTATTTTTTGACATATGGTGTTTTTATGTGTGCTGATCATATTTCTTAAATAAAAAAAGGGGGTCACCGACTTAGTTTTTGAGAAAATTCCATTTAAGAAAGGGTATGTTTTACCACTTTTTACCATTGACGTCTATGGGAAAATCAAAAAATGAAGACAAAAACGGTTATAATTAAAAAACGGCTCTATTTTTCCCCTTCTTTTTCACATATGTTTTGGTCTTTATATAGGTCTTTCAAAAAATGTAATAAAACAATATGGTCACCGACTTACTTTTTGAGATATTTAGCAAAATAAAGCCAAAAAATGGGGTTTTTTAAGAAAGTAAATATCCCTTAAGCACTGTGCGCTTTGAGCCCTGCGTCATCAGGAGTAACGCGCATGGTCTTATGCGTGAATATAAAAATGACGCACGTGTAAGATCGCGTTATATTAAAGCGCAAGATACAGTACGCCAGAAAGTACGCTAAAAGCCCCGGATAAATACTTTGAAATTGTGTCCAACACCGCTGATATCAGCTCACTCGTGTCCGACACCGCATCTGTACTAAGCCACCTTAAGAGTCAACTAGTTTTTTTTTTGCATATTACCATTTTGGTGGCAGCGGTGAAATTTTTTGCATTTTTTGACCTTTTTTGGCATTTTTTCAAAAACTAAGATGAAAATCAAAAATTTTAGAAAACCTTTCCTAGACATTTGTTTCTAATTTCTAAAAAGCAAAAAAGTTCAAAATTTCATGAATGCAAATTTTGCAGGGTAAAAATCTGCTTGTAAAAATGTATACTTTTATATACTCCATGCAATTAGTTTGAAAGTTACAGTACAAAAACGGTTTAGACCATTTGAAGGTCTACCCCAGCCTTTAAACCCTCAAAGGTTCTCAATAGGATCTGGATCCTGGTCATAAACATACTTGTTTCAATTGCAGAAGAGGGTCGAAATGTGGTCCAATTCGATGAAGACGGATTTGTTCAAAAAAATCCGCAGCTGGTCTTGCTCCGCAATAGATCGTCACTCATCTAGGGTCATCAAGCTAACTTGGTCAGGTATCACCTCTGATTTATTTAGTGCATACAATTCATCGTCACCTTTTGCATTTCGTTGGTTCATGATCTTTTAGCTCAAAAGTATCAGGTAATGTTTGGTATTTGTTATGATTATTTATGAGTCGGCAAACAGTTATAAACTAATTTAAACACATTTTTGCTGTCATGTCAACTATATAGATATCAATTAACCTAATCTAAACTTCAACACAATATTAGTTTATAATTCAATTGAAAAAAAACCGAAAGATACGACTGACGTTACTCGTTACATTCAGAGCAACAATAGATATCTCTCTAGAACATAACAATATTATTACAGTTATTGAGGGCCTCTAGGTCTGTGCTTCTAACATCACCATTAAGCCATTCAGCTCAGTTCATTAAATTTGTTTGCTGGTTTTCATTTAAAAGTGTTACTAACCTTATAGAATGGCCAATTACATTCTTCACCAAGGGGCTTAATCCTTACCTATACGTTTGCTTCGGGTTCCTACTACTTGCATTGTCATATAATTCACTCTTCTTTTCACTGGTAATAAAACCTGCTTCAAGTTACAATTGATTTTGAATCCTTGAGTAAAGTTCAGTGCGAACAAACGATCCTGTGCGGTTGTGTTTAAAAATAAACGGGTCCTGAATAACCCATGAAATTAAGACGAGGTTATAATTAAGCAATACTAACTATACATTGATCATCCTTTAAGAGGGGGTCTGGGCTACTCAGCACTGAATTTTGAGATGAATTTGTTCGATCTTTCTAAAACCATACATATCGCACATCATATTGTAGCCAATACCGCGAAGTTTTGATTAATCAAAAAAAGATTATCATATAAATATTTCTTGTGTAAATTCAATTGAATAAAAACGAAAGATACAGTAAATACTGTAAACATGTAAGGGAGGTTAAAACTAACAAGTGTGGTTTTTGTTTGTGTTGACGTGACAGTTTGGACGAATATACACTTTCTTTTGGGTTTTTTACAGGGGTAACTTTGAATGTTGTAAAAAAATTCAGTACAGGATCAGATACTTTGGTTTCAAAATACCTCCCTTCACAATTGTAAAACTTTGAAAGGACATATTAGATGCACTGTACGGTATATACATATATTTTGTTTATATAGTATTCAACGTATTCCCGACTTTGAACACTACATATGTTTTTTCTTAGAACGATGTGTTCAAATATTCAAATTACGATTTTTTTCCCCAACATTTGAAATTTTGAACACATTCGACGCGTTCCGGACGCTTTCTGTTTAAGGAAGTATCACGCTTCAAGTGTTCAAAAAGTGTTCGAATAAAAAAAAAATATTTTTATGCTGAAGAAAGAAAAAATGTGATAATTATTTTACAATCGTTTACTTAATATTCAAAACACCCTTCACATATTTTTATGATATGAAAGAAAACATGGTATTTTTGGTAATCTTATTTACATCCTTTGCGGTCATTTTGATGAAAAAATTAGGGGGTGGGTAACCACCAAAGGTGGGGTTAGGGTAGGCCGTCAAAGTTGGGGTGTTGGGGCGGGGTTGGTGAAAATTGAAATTTTTAACTCACTATTTTCAAAAATGTACGCATGCTATACTGCCCGCCCATGACAGAAGGAAGCATGGGACAAAATTTTCAAAATGTGTTTTTTGGCATAAATTACATATTTAAACAAATATCTTGATGTTGAATATAAATTTACCATGGTTAGATGGTCAGAAGTTGAAAAAATTACAAGTTGCAAACTTGCTCCCTTCATTTTGTACGTGCTTTGAATAGGGGATTTTGTGAGAACCCATGACAAAAGGAAGTATGGGACATGCTAATTGAGTAATTATTGATTGATTTAAGAGGATTAAAACTTAATTGATCAAATATTGTTACTAATTTAATAGAATATATTAGAATATAAACAGCAAAAGGTTTGAAAATTTTAAAGAAATTTTCAAAAAGACACAAAATATGGTTTTTGCTTCATATCTCTAATACATAAATCTGTCCCATACTTCCTTCTGTCGTGGGGAGGCAGTATAAGACTCAAATTTACAATACATGTTAGCAAAAACCCGATGAAAATCAAATATTTAAGACTATTATAGCAAAATGTTGATTTGTTAGCTATTTTTGCCATAATGGCCATTTTGTCTGATTTTCCGATCGGACGCCTTGGTCGATTTTGATGATATTGGTATCGTTGGATAGAAGAGGACCATACCTATCTATTAATAGTAAAACCAAGTTCAAAGGAGGTTCTGCTTCAAAATGTTAGAGGAACATCCCCCTTCGTCGGAGTTCGTGTTTCAAAAAATAGCTAATAATGTTACTATTTCTCATTGTAGTAGAATTCTAATCCTATGAATATTTCAAAGTAAACATAATATATAACACATTCTGATTTGAGTTCCTCCTGGGAAATCTTTTGTAATTGCAAGGAAACATAATTAGCAATAATTAGCAATTCTATTACGGGGCAAAGAATTGTTTGTTTCATGTATATATATACCTATTTGACAATTTGATTTATTTTTGATAAATTGTAGACTTATGGCAAACGCTATAAATATAGCACATGAATGACAGTCCTATATATTTGAAAGTAGTTCATAATCGTGTCCTAGTTTTAGGAAAACATGTAAACTTGATCTAAAAATCAACATAATCGCTAAAGGATTTAAACCAAACTTTTATTTTTGATTTAAAAAAGAGTTGTTGCAATATAGAGACAGATTTATATAGATATTTCATTTCAAAAAATAACTAAGCACTTGTTAACTTATGGTGTCTAAATTAGCATTTAAAACGGAAATCTAAACACTATGTCATCAGTATATCTAGCTATTTGAATGGGAACTATTGGACCATCACTGCATGATTCCCTTTTTCCAGCAATCTCAAAGTTATAAAATGAAAATAGGGTGGACAGGTGTGTTGTTGTAGTTAAACACAAGCAAAATTTTGGCAAGTCCTGTTTAAAAGGGTTGTATTAGCGTATCAGCAAGCACAAACTCGATGATTGCGTCGTATTTTGATACAGTAATTAAGAGGGAAATCACCGTTCAGTTAACAAATCCTAATAATCTGTTTATGTACTTTCCCTTATTCACACATCATGAGTTAAGTTTAATTTGAAATAATGTATAAAGGCTTTTTGATAATGCAGTTCTGCGTGCTAGTAAATCAGAAATGATTTGTATGGAGCATCTCCTAGTACCTTTGCATTCTTACTGCTTGATTACTACTCCTTAGACGTGTAGGTCAATTACACACGAAAGGACTTCACTGATAACCTCCAACAACAGGTATCTGATTATTATTTACAAAGTGTAGACGATACCTTAATTCACCATCGGTATACTGTGGAATTTAATCGGTATCGTGCTTGTAAAGGACGTGTTTTTATTAGTATTAGATAAAGCGGACAGGTAATTGCTACTACTTGTAATTCGCAGGGATGAGGTACCACGCACACGAGTCTCAAATAATCGCTTGAATAGTGGCTTGCTACTGATGTCTAATTTAGGTTCCTGATAAGAACATTTGATGATATCAATAACACCCCTCTCTTGAAAGTGATTCCTCTAGATATATCTGTTATAGTATGGCTTGTTTTAGAATGATCAGCTACCAATTGCATAATTATGTCGAACAATATAATATTTTTACTAAATCAAACTATATCACAAAAGAACACAACAAACAGCCAAAACAAAGTTACAATAAAATATGTAACTTGGGACCAAGTAAACTTTAGGTCCCATCCAAGATTTTAGGGTTAGAGTTTAGGGTTTGGGTTAGGATTAGGGTATGTTTAGGGCTAGGGTTGGGTCATATATATAAAAAGTAATGCTTATGGTTAGTAAATTAGGGTCGGGTAATTGTTTAGTGAGTAAGGGTTGGGTCATGCTTAGGGTCAATATTTTGATGAGACCTATACTTTTCCCGTATTTTTTTTCCAAACTTCCCTGTTGACTATTGATAATCTATAATACGAAATGTTATTCCCTGAAAACATAAGAATGGAAACATTAGACATCATTAGAAAAATCAGAAATTTCAATCATGAGTTTATAAAATTTGTCCATAGCAACGATGCTATATGTTTCACAAAATAATGTAAATAAAATACTAACAATTCAATCAAGGAAGCAAGGATTCAGAAACCATCACCAAAAATGGGGCTGTGCCTAATGAGAAAGCTATCATACTTCCTTGATGTTGACCGGACTATCAGAAAAGGTACACACTCACTCCAAATAATACCACATACGAAGACGTCAAATGTATTGAGATGAAAATTTCAAGTCTTCAATTTCTTCCAAATTTTACATTTATAATTCTAACCTCTTCATTTATTCTACTTTAAGGTTTGAAGTTTTGACATTTTAACGTAAGTGTTCTACATACGATGCATTGTCACATATATTTTTTTCCTTTGTACCATTGTCACATAATGTTTTCCGCACAAGTGCGAAATATATATTTTTATTTGTAATACCATACAGTCCTGACTAGTGCGAGGAGTGTTTCTTCAGTAGTAACGTATTCAATTATTGAATAGAAAATATAAGCCACTGCTGATGTCAAAGGTATCAGACAGAGTTTATGTATGCTACAAACAATTCTTTGAATTATTTTGTGTGCAATGCAAAAGGTCATGTTTCGTGTTTCCAATGCAAAATGTAAGTCATGGTTTACAATGACTTGAACATTGATAAACGTTTTAATTTTCCAAAACGCCCATTCCATTGCGGAGTTATTTAGGTTTTTAGTATCGCTATTTGATGCAAATCAGGAGAACGCGGGTTAGGATTATCGTTTTTATTTTCTACATTTTCAGCAAAACAGGTAATTGACCAAATATTTGATAAAAGATTTCAACAACCCAAGATTTAAATAAAGAAAAGAAACCAGATGGCCTTTAAGAAAAGGGAAGCTGATTCCAAAGCTGCACAATATGATTGAAATAAAAATTCATGTGCACTTCCGTTTTGCAACGATGAATTTTGAGCCTGAAGGGGTTAGATGAAGATCTAGTAGTGGGACGGTCCTGCCCATGCCTGTTGCTAAATTCAACAAATTTATTAATATTTATATCATAGTGACCCTCCTTGCATCTTTTAAAAACAGCAGATCACACTTGTCTCTTCTTAGTGCCAGGAGAAGTAAATCCAAATTCTCAAGTCTCTCTTCAGTGAATCTGGTAGCTCACTTTTGGATACCTTCCAGCATCTGGATATTGTCTTTGGATGTACCGCTCCAAAGACAGCTTCTATTTTCAAGATCAATCTTGATCAAGGAATTATAAAGAGTCTTATTACATTTAACTGGGGCTTTAAAACCTACAGTACGCATGATTATACCTATTTTGCGATTACTCTTTTTAACAATTCTAGTAATGTCAGTATCCCAAATATAATACGCGCAGTTTGTTCTGAATGACTAGTATTAAAAAACCCTGTAAATGCTGAAGAAGTACATTTCAAATAACTCGAAACACTGAGCATATAAGGCCCAAATAAGGCATCTAAAGCAAGACATTCATACCTAGCTCGTTAGGCGAATACTTAAACAAATTTATTTCAGATTTTCATTCATTATATGTTTTGAAAGATTTCTTTAAGCGGATATATTTAAAAACATATTCTTACATATACATAACACTGACATTGCAAAAAGCTTATATTTTTATTCTTTTACAAAAATTGAAAGAAATGTATATATGTCCGATTTTTTAAAATAATGCCTCATTTTAAATCCCGATATTTTTTCTTTCAAAAAGTTCCAAATAATGTCCGGCTTTTCAAAATAATGTCCCATTTGAAAGCCCAATTAATTGTCTTTAAAACAGTACAAAAATCTGTATCTTGACAAATGGTTTCAACTCGTACCTTTCGCTGGGCCACTAGATTATTTTTGAGGTCGATTTTAAAATCAACTGTTATGCAACTCATCATTTCCATTAATCTCTGTCACGATCCTTCAACACTTCCTGTTATTAATAGTAGAGTCAGAGCACTAGAATTTCCCTCAGGATGTGCCCAAGGTTTGTTAGTTTTCTTTTCACCACCTCTCACAGTAACTGTCTTCCCCGCCACGTCACTTCAGGATATTCTTATTTGATCTTTTCTCCCTCCCATCAGAGAATGCACAGGGCTGAACTAGTACAAGTACAACGTCTTACACAGGAAAAAACACCTTAGAAGCTGATAAGAGCATATAAGAAAAGTAGCCAATTGTTGTGACGGCAGCCGTAGAAAACGGAGGGAACCAACAAAATATATAATTACCAGAGGATATTCGACTATAAACGCAATTTGGAGATGTGTTAACCCTTGTCCACTGAAGGAGGAGGGGGAGGGGGGGGGGTTGTTGCAACCCCAAAGTTTTTATCCCCGCTTTATAAGAACGCAAAAGCAACCTTTGGGTAATCTGTTTTACATCCTTTGCGGTCATTTTGATGAAAAACTAGGGGGTACCACCTATGGTGGGGTAAGGGTAGACCGTCAAAGTTGGGGTGTAGGTGGGGGGGGGGGGGTTGGTGAAATCCCGGAAATTTTAAGTCGTCATTTTTAAAAATGTATGCATACTATAAGACTCAAACTTAAAAGACATATTACTATCATCATTTCCCTTCTTAGTTAGCAAAAAAACCGATAAATATCCGTTATTCAAACTTTTATAGCAAAATTTTGATTTTGGTGGCCAATGCAATTTTGCCTGATTTTCCAATCCGAAAGTACTTTATGACGTCATAATTACGTAACGCCTTGGCCGATTTTGATGATCTTTGTATCGTTGGATAGGGGAGGATTATACCTCTCTATTAATAGCAAAAACAAGTTCATAGAGTTTCCGTTCTAAAATATTAGGGGGTTGCAACAACCCCCCTCTTCGGAGGACGTGTTACAAAAATAGCTTAGGAGGACAAGGATTAAAATAAGTATACTTATTTTCAAATTAGTGGGCACTTGAAATAGAATGCACTTGAGATCAAATCAAGTCATTAACTAACACCAACACAGATAACCTTTTTTACTATACTGTGAAACATTATACAAATATTGACTGCTTTGAGGGGCATGGCTTAAATTATTTTCCCGAGGTGATCTCAACACCATGAATATGCCCGCAGCGACGCTGAGGTTTTGAGATCACCGAAGGCAAATAATTTCAACCATACCCCGAACTATAAGCAGTCAATATTCGTTTTATATACCGAATATATAGTTTTTTGTCCTCTCGTTGATTAAAAGAACCATTTCAGCACTCAAACCGCCCGATGATAATTTACGACATTTGTTTCTTCTTTCAGTGCTAACCGCGTCGTATTGTGCGTGAAGATAGCTAGCTTACGCACTGCAGCGCGTGTTTGACCATAAATGCTTAAAGTCGCGCGCACGAAGCTGGAGTTGCAAAATACGTTGAGCGGGCCTAGTGAAAAATATGCCCCGGGAATATTAAATTTATAGGGCTTATTTAAATCCAGGCCCTCACTTTTAACCAATCAGAGGACAGGAATCTATATATAATCTGTTCATATTTCATTCGCTGCCCCGCAGTGTATAAACTAACTGGGGCTGGAATAAACATATCCTGCACATCATGATCGAAGCACAGCAACCATATCCGTGTCAAGCCGTAAGCATGAAGGGGTAGATAAATATCACGCAAAATAGTTGATTTAGTTTTTAGTTTCAACATATATATAGCCAAAATGCATTACCGTATCTCAAGAAAAATGGAGAATATTAAAGTATTTAGATACTTTTTCTAATTGTTTGATGAAAATGCTTTGCAATAAAAGATTTTTTTTTTAAATCGAAGTCGGGTTTTTCTAATTGATTATCTAAATTTTCACTTCATATTTCAATATTAAAGGATTTATTATTGATCTACACTATATTTTTACAAACATGGTTAATAATGATAGTGTTGATGTTATTAATAATTATTATTCTACCTCTTACTCTCTTACAATATAAAGTAACCTTCGTGGCCATTTTAGCCCTCTGAAGATTTATCAATTGCAAAGGCCCCTATAACACCAGAAAGGACATTGAACAACGTATAAGTCATCAGCTTGGTACATTGCAGACAGCGGGTCTGAATATCACAGTCACCGCTTTCAAGAAAAAGTAACTGTCATTTCATTTCGACGTCCGCATTACCATGTCTCGTTTTGTGCGTTATTTTCGTTTTCCGGCCGTTTTTTTTACTCTCCGGTTCCCCACGACGTCCGCAATTCTGCTATATGTTCTCTGCTGGTTTCGCTACCACTTCATTACTAACTCTGATGAAGGCCACGGGCGGTATACGACATCTTAAAAGGTTTTGAAGAAGTCATATACCGCCAAGGACCAGTCCACGTTCACCACAACCCTATTCTTGTAAATTGAGGTGCGTTGAAGGATCATTTTTGGGCTTTACTTCCAAGCATGCTCTTGGCGCATTCAAGCGTGACCAAGATATTCAAATACCTGCCTGTCACTCTACTACAGATAAACATTCCATATGACCACCCAACTTGAGTAGAGAGGTGACCTTGACCGAGGCGAGGTCAAAACAAATTTGACCTACAAATCACGTTTTTGACCCATATTTTTTGTTGCCTCCTAAAGGCGGTGTCACACATCACCGTATTGAGCCAAAACGTATGAATAACGTACAAAGTTCAGGCTATACGGTGGCAAAAGATTATATACGGTAAAGAAATCCATACAATTGAACGTATTGACTGACGAACATGAAACGAATGGACCGTACAATGACCGTACGACTTGCGGATAAGAAGCGGAAAAGTTGTCTCGTCTTACTGAACAACGCCGAATGAGAACCGGACGTGTTCCGTACTAAACGAATAAATAAAGTATGAAGAACGTACAAAACAAATTAGTAACGTACGAGTAGGCACAGATACAATCGCCAAGGTAAATCCCCACTTGAAAATAATACCTCTTCACACTTTCCGGTTTGCAAGCTTCATTGTAATACTTCTCTAGTGCTGAGAGTTTTGACCTTGCTCAAAACAAGACAACGTACTTAACGATCTGACCAAAAGCAACATAAGTTTCCAGATATTTTCATCATAAATTGACCTTGACATAAAAAAGTGGTAAAAATATTTTTATTCAGACTTTATAAGCAACCGTTGAAGCAAAATGATATTCAATTGTCACAAAAACACAACATCAAGACAAATTTTATGTTATCTTTTATACATAAATAAGAGCCTATGTGACCCTCAATATCGAACGGCAATATTTTGCGGCAATGCAACTTCAAACTTCAAGAGTACAAAGATAAATGCAAAATCTTTAAAAGCAATATCTCATTTCAACAATTTAAGACCAATTAATTATCATTCGAAGAGTACAAAACTTTGTGTTTTGTTAACAGTCGCCAGCTAATACCTTTCGAAGTGAAGCGTCACATAATTATAAGCGATATCAGTTGCTACGGTATGTCATAGTCTTAAAAATCCTTAATGTTGTCAAATAAGTTTAGATACACTAGATGAGTACAAAACAGAAATCGATATCTGTTGAGACTTAAAACTGAATGACAATTCCGTGTGATATTTATCTGACACTTCCTGCTAAGGGTATGACACCGAGAAGACTTCTTTCTCTTTCTTCAGTGAGGAAATGAGGCTTTAAATAACAGGCAATAGAGAATATCAAGTTTTATATTTCATGTGCATCATTTTAGTAATTGCAATAAGCTAAATCAGTATTTGAAAACTGGAAAGAAATGGGGAAAATGTTCTTTTAGAAAGACTCTAATGATCATATCAAAAAGTACAAAAAAGAAATAACACATCCCTTCAACGTAATAAAAATTAGATTATTACCTGGCCATGCTTTAGTATCAAACCCTATTGTTTTTAAAATACCGTCAAAGTAAACTATTATTCAGCAATGTTCAGTGAACACATCTCTATATATAGTTTGTCACCTTTAATTTTTGAACGGTCCTATATGGTAAAGAAAATACAAAGGAAGGCATGCTACTCAAAAATAATATTTTGTTCTAAACCCAACAACTTCTTCAAAAAATAAATAAAAAGCACTGTCATACTAACC
>JXSR01S016459.1:6936-24926 GCA_000969725.1 Ophiothrix spiculata | reverse complement strand
CATCATTAGCTTCTACGTCATCAAAAACGGAATCGTCCATTATGTACAGAGAATAGGGGTGCAGCTAGCAAAAATGGTCGTTAATTAAGGATTTTTAATAAGAAAGTATTTCTGAAATTAAGTGATTTTTTAATCTAAAAATAATAGTTATGACAGTCTAGACGTTACATCAATCAATCAATCAATCAATCATGGAACAGTGGCCAATAAATTAAGCCATGTAAACTTATCTACCCCCTCTGCAAATGAGTACGCCGCAAGGCTAATTTTCGCTTATGTCACGTGATGTAAACAAGATGATGATACTGTGGCGAGCGGCGATTGAAGATACGAAAAAATATTAATAAAACATGGAATTAATAACTGAGATTTACTAAATACTATATGAGAAAGGTAACCTTGCCAGCAGACAATGTTTGTGTCATTGTAAGGTGATATTTTTCACAAATTTCATTGAATTTTCTTAAGCTTTTATGTTCAATTCATCATTACATTAATCTAGTGTGCAAATAAATTCTGATTTACGACCGGGCGACACTTGCATATTTTCGGCGGCGCCTTGGTGTGTTATTTTTGGTCCAAACCGGGCGCGAAAATGTGAGGACCGTTGGGTAAAAATCGCCTGGCGCCCGTTTAAAAAAAAGCTTGGACACATAGCTTGAGCCTGTTTGATGTTACAGGCTAAAAGTGTCTGAGAGCCACCAATAGAAATCTATTATGTGATTGTGTACTAAATTTTCCAGTAATTTGCATTTTTTTTAAGCACTATGAAATTTGAAAACATAAATTTGGCCTGAAAATTGCCAGGGTTTGTAACGAGAAAAATATGGACTTTCTTGTCATTTGTGGTATCAAAATCTTCAATAATTTTTGATAGTTGTGGGGTCAAAATGTGATTGGAATACACATTTACCTTAACCCACCAGTTTCTTAAATACATGTAAGTAAATTTATTTTAACTCCGTTTTATTTTGAATTTACAGGTGATGTGATGCAACATTATCAAGATGTCGGAAAAGCAACATCAAGAGCAGCAGGTGGGACAGGGACAGGTGGAAGAACAGATTACTATGTCTCTCATACAAGCCGTAGAACAATTACAACAACAGGAAGGTTATGTGGCAGTGTCAGCCGACTCCACCTCTGAGCAAGTAGAGGCATCTGACTCCGCCCCTGTGCAAGTGGTTGTGTCTGACTCAGCCCCTGTGCAAGTTGTGGTGTCTGACTCCCCACCTGTGCAAACCACTGTTCAAGTACAAGCTAGCGAGGAAGCTCAAACTGTGATTGTTGAGGAAAAGGATGTGATGGAAGGTCAAGAGCATATTGTAGTGGAGAAAAAAGGGGAGCATACACCTGAACGACAAGAGTATGTGGTAGTGGAAAGAGGTAGTGAGGTCCAAACACTTGATCAAGTTGAAACTGGGAATAGAAATGCTGCAGTCCAAGCGCTTGTCCAGATTGAAAGTGGAATTGTTCATCAAGACTTTGTGGAGGGAAATGTGGAAGGAAATGGAGAAGTCCAAGCACATGTTCAGATAGAAACTAGTAAAGAAGATCAATCTGCCAGCTATGTGCAAGTTCCAGCTGGCAGCTATGTACAGAGTGATGGTGTTGCAGAACCCATGGAGATCCATGTACGTATTGATGAAGGTCAGCCAGAGAGCACTCATCAGGTAGCTGTGGTCACTCAAGGTTATGACGAATCTCCCAGGGCGCAGGCTCATGTCCAAGTGAGGAGCGAGGAAGTGCGCCATCTGGGTTATAGTGAGAATGATGTCGCATCATACGAAGAGAATAGTAGGGATGAACTTGAAATGGATGAAAGTGAGTTGGAGATCCAAGTGGATATTGGCATTGCTGAATATATCCAAGGTATGTAAAGTAGTAGAGAAAAAAGGGGAACGTACACATGAATGACAGGAGTATGAATGATGTTGTATCATACAAAGAGAAAAGCAGGGATGAGCTATAGATGGATGAAAGTGAGTTGGAGATCCAAGTGGATATTGGCATTGCTGAATATATCCAATGTATGTAAAGTAGTAGAGAAAAAAGGGGAACGTACACCTGAACGACTGGAGTATGAATGATGTTGCATCATACAAAGAGAATAGCAGGGATGAGTTTCAGATGGATGAAAGTGAGTTGGAGATCTAAGTTGATATTGGCATTGCTGAATATATCCAAGGTATGTACATGTAAGGTAGTAGAGAAAAAAGGGGAACGTACGCCTGAATGACAGGACTATGAATGATGTTGCGTCATACGAAGAGAATAGTAGGGATGAGCTAGAGATGGAGGAAAGTGAGTTGGAGATCCAAGTGGATATTGGCATTGCTGAATATATCCAAGGTATGTAAAGTAGTAGAGAAAAAAGGGGAACGCACACCTGAATGACAGGAGTATGATATGTCGCGTCAGAAAGAGAATAGCAGAGATGAGCTTGAAATGGATAAATTCAAATTGGCATATGTGACCAATCCAAATGTCTTTGCCGTCTGCAGTCCACGATTATTGTCTGTAGCAAATCTCGGAAACTGTTTGCCCTATGTTGATATATTTTGTGAGTTGTTAGGTCTGGTGCTGAACTGGTGCTGCATACAATTTGAGTGCAAACTATGCATATAAAGTGACTAATTTGCAAAATTTTGTAATACATGTATCCCCTGAACCGTAAGGGCTATGGCAATGAAACTTGATGACATTAAGGGGTTTGGGTTACTGATGAACTCCTGATCCCATATGGATTAAACTTGGACCATAGATAGCCTTTGACCTCAAGGCCATTTGAGGTCATTTTAATATCATAGCCATAAATTCTGAACTCTTTGTAATAAGTCCCTTTATACTGCATAGATTTGACTTGCACCTCTAATTGAACTTGACCATAAATGATGCAGTGGATGGTCGATGAAGCATGCAACTGGTTCTTGAACCATCTTGTCTTACTGAAAATGCTGAATTTTCTGGCTTGTGAATTTTTAGGATTAAAAACAGAACATCACTTCGCCCTATGTGAAAAGCTTTGTCAACAGTTTGCTTTTTTAAACAATATTGTTGAAAAAAGACAGTCGTTAGTAGGCTTAACTTAAACTCACCAACCCATAGACGATTCAAACAAACAAAAGCACAGACTGCAGGGCTATGCATTCAGCATGTTTTCACATTCATGCAATAGGGCCTAGACATTAATGCATCCCGTTTCTTAGAGGCGTAAGGCCACTTCAAAACACAACTGGTTAACAACCAGTCAGCACTGGCATTTCTAGACAGTCAACCACAAGTTTAGTTATGAAGGGTTCCCATCCAGCTGTTCCCATCCCAGACCTAAGTTCCAATTTCAGCAAAGTTGTTAGTTCCTTCATAATACATACATTGAATGTTTTTGCTTTTTTCAATTACCAAGCACTTGATGGCAATCTCAGAGAAGCTGTGGAACTCATCCGTAAGGGACAACACCTACACAAGGCAGCCAAGATCGCAGGGGTACAGTTTCTGGAATTGGAGGCGGCCGTCAAAGAATTGAAGACCCGCGGTGATCTGAGGATTGACGCATGCCGGAGAGTGAGGGTGAAAGATGACGATGGTGAGGCTCGCGAGAGGAAGAGACGTCAGTTTATAGACTGGAATTATACGGCGGATGATGTTCAGGTTTGTTACATCGTTATGTAAGTGCAAAAAAGACGGATCTGCAATGGCTGCCTTATGCAATATTTATTAAACACCTTATCACTATAATGTGAAAAATCACTCAAAATTTCTATCCCATATGTCGGTGGCTGTTGAAATGGTTCTTCAGGGCATTTCACACCCATTTCAAGAGCCACTGACCCAAGACTGGACATTCTACAGTGTGCCATTCAAATTTATGACAAATGACAGCTATTGCAGATATGACTTTCTTGCACTCACATGACGACATGTATCTTTTACTTTTCTAATAAGTATCGCAGCTAGTGAAGATTTCTGATTTGATTAGATCAGGGCATACATTAGACTTGGACCTAAACAAATTGTCAACTTACCCTTTAATGGTGAAATTGATGGTCGGTAAAAAAAAAACCTTTCTCGAAAACTGACCAAAAAATAAACTGAATAAAATAGTTTATGTTTTCATTATTTTGTACTTTATTTATTCGGCAGAACTCACAATTCGGATACATATCTGAATTTGGATATCCAAACCCACGTACATTTCGTATCCAAATTGTGATACCCGTATCAGAATCAGAAATAAAATGGAGGGTATCCGAATTCTGATACGCCTGTCGTGGCGCAGGAAACAAATCAATAGCACAAGCTATAGCAAGTACATGTAGAACATCTTTCTTGCATTTATGATTAATCTATCTGTGAAAATGTCATTTCCATCTGTGCAATTCTAGCGGGACAGCTTCGAAACATGTCCTGATAGCTCCTTATCACAGAATGCGAAATAATTTGGCCAAAACTTTCTTGGAATTTAGATGACAAATGATGATAATGTTATTGACTTTGTATACCGGTATGAATATTAATTTCAGCTGATATCCCGTTTCAGCTGTTTTTAATCCAAATTCAGATACGGGTATTCAGATACGTTTCCAAATTGTGAGTTCCGCCGAACTGATATGATTGTTTTATGCATATATATAACATTCTGTGAATATCATTGTAAATTCAACCCAATTTATGTCAAAATGTCAGGATATTTTTACCAAATCCACTGTTGAGATAGGAAAAAAATTCACAAAAAAAGAAAAAAAAAGCGACCCTAAATTTTGCAAATTTTGGGTTGGTCTTAAAGGGCTAGTGAACAATTTTTTTGTAGGCCTTATGCTAAATTGGGTGAAGGCTTGTACAGTTGTAGGGTTTGTGGTATATATTTGTAACAATACTGATTCAAAATCTTTAATTTCTGAGCCAAATTCAGAAACTTTTTGTGTATGTGAAGCTGAGTGGATGTCTACATAGAGATGGCCTGGGGAACAAAGAGACTATAGGCCATGTAAAAGGTTATTGGACAGTGTAAACAAAAATCCAGATTGCATGGCCCCATTGTTTGTAAATGCAACCCTTATACTGTGTTTCTTTTGACATTGTCCATTTGATTGGCCTATATAATGATGGTATTTTGAAACAAATTCAACCTTTTGGCCAATTCACATTTATATCGCTGACCTATTATAGCCAACCAAAAAATCTGAATTACAGCATTTACATTGCCGTCTACGGGGAATGCCACTCTTGATGAAAATCGTTATCAAGTTCCAACATCAAGCAGATTGTGTAAATCCTCACCTAACGGACACATTTCCATTTCGAAGAGTCTGTAAGTGTGGCCACATGCTCTTTTCAAATGCTGTAGGTACAGTAACTTGCTTGCCATCTATGAACAACAATCCAAGATGGCGGCCCCCATAGGGTTTACCTGTTGGGCAAAATGATTGACGATTCCCCTTTATTAATTCCTTGGTATTGCCTTTTCTTCGCAGGCTGCTGCCGAAGCAGTTAAAGATGGGGAATACACAGTCAAAGCAGCTCACAGGGCCTTCAAAGTCCCGGAACGCGCAATAAATCGGGCGCTCAAGGGTGAGACGGTAGAAGGCCGCGTCTGCACACCGGGCCGTATACGACTGCGTAAACGAGGAAAGCTAACAGAAGAGGAAGAGAAGGTCATCGTAGAATACAGCTTGGCGTTACATCGATTGCATCACCCCGTTACGATTAAAGCCGTGTTCCCATTAGCGAAACAACTTCTTGCGCTTCGTGACGAGACGATCAAAGACGAATACAGCTGGTGGGAAGCGTTTGTAAAGCGCCATCAGGAATTAGCAAACTTTTGGATCATGAAGCGAGAATTTACTGCTAATCTCGCAAACAGAATCAGTTGGACTAAACAATATTTTGAAAGAATTGTGAGCGTGTTCGAAGATCATAATTTCTTCGCCAAGCCGTCACGGATCTACGCGTGCGAGGTTTTCCAGTTTGAGATCGAACAATGGGAAAAGAAAGTGGCAAAGATTGTACAAGTTGAGATACTAGTGGCAGCCAATGCCGTCGGCTACCATGTGTTGCCACCTTGCGTTGTTTATGCGAGCGAGGGAGAGGAAATTCCGGATTTTATGGGTCTACCGGAAGCTGGATTTGTGGCATCCGAAGACAAGAAAGTGTCAACAGCTATACTGGTAAGTGATTAGGCCATGTAAAAGAAATGAAGGTATTCAAACATGCTACAGAGTTATTCATCACAAATCAACAGAGGCATCCATGCGTCCGTGTATTTTTATTGCAAAGCCACCCGAGCGTGATAAAAATATGCCAACACATCGGATGCAGAGTTGTTGATTAGCTATGAACAACTCTGTAGCGTGTTTGAATACCTTTCAACAACGAATTTCTTACTGGAAACTTAAGTATAGAGACAGAATTAGATTTCAAACGTGTTCAACTTAACAGATATCTATCTTCATAAAACATTTAGCAGAATGTGAAGCAAAAATGTTGGTTTTAAATGTTTGTTGCTTTGCCGTCTTGCACTGAACAAATGTTCCCAAGCAGCAAGTCTTGCACGTACTCAAAGTTCCCAATAGGCGACAAGTAGTGCGCTGACTTATATGTACTGCATAAATGCGCTTCCATAAACGCAGTACCATGTGTGACGCACTAATTTGAATATCAACTGTGGATTCGTTGCCAATCAACAACGGTACGCTCCTGTATAAGGAGATACAATGAGTTGTTGAAAATGTGTTTCTTGTCTAAAGAGTTGTTGAACAAATTGTGGAGGAAAACTAAAACAATTATTATTTCCAAGGTTTTTTTTTTTAAAGAAATGTCAGAAAAATTGGGGTGGGTAGCTTTACCTTATATTGGTAGACATCTTGCATATATATTCCTAAGTTCAGCCAGATTTTACTCTGCAAGTACAAGCACTTACAACTAATACACGTTTCTGCATCAATCTGCTGATCAGTGCGTCACTGGGTTGGCACAATGCAGCAATCACCATACCAGTCACTTGGTAACATAGGAGACAGCCTATTATTCTCTTTTTTGAGTATCCATCATCAGTATGTTTTGGGAAACTATCTTGGTAAAGCCAATAACTATTATTGTTCCAAATAAATTTTGGACACGGACTCAATACCTGTCAACATTTCAAAATTCTGAATCGGCAGATTTCGCGTGAGATCAGGCCCGTAGCCAGGATTTTTTGAAGGGGGGTGCTGATTTTCATAAAGTGCACCTTATGGAGGGAAAATTTTCGTTTTGGTCGACCCTAAACTTATTTTAGTGGTTTTGACAAAGTGACAAGCAAAAAAAAATGTTTTTTTGTAGATTTACAAGCATTTTGTGTAGTTGCAAAGATGATAAAAATATTTTAGCGCATCCACGGTATAAATAGGCTTACTTTCGGCGCTGTTGGTGTGTAATACAACTATACAAAAATGCCAACTATAGCGAATTTTCCAATGGCGGGAGACCGCGGTAGATTTTTTTGAAAATCGGGAGATTTGGCTTAAAATGTAAACCTGATCGGGAGGGCGGGAGCACTACCAAAAATCGGGAGAAACCAGACAAAATCGGGAGACTTGACAGGTATGCGGACTGACAATCTGACTGTAACAAGTTGTTACATCGGAATCTACGCAATACCATTTCCAATCAGTAATTCACAGTAATGCGGCATCGCACGCGCCTGGAAAGCTTTGTGATGGGTAAATGCACACCCAGTTTTGGTAGCTTTTGTGAGATTTTGGCCCGAATTTATGCTCCTGCAGCTGGTTCTGGGAGCAGTATAAATTCGAGCCAAAATCTCACAAAAGCGTTCTGGTACCCGAAATATATTTGAAACAATACTAATAGTAATCCTGTGCATCATATTTTGTCATGTGAGTGCAAGGAGGTTGTATCTGCAATGGCTGCCAGATGTTATTAGAACTTTATTTACCACCTCATCACTAGAGAATGAAAATGAATTTCAAAATTATGGAAAATGGCAGCTATTGCAGAAAACAACTTTCTTGCACTCACATGACCTAGAACATAAAATTAATACATTATTATGCTTCGAAGGATCCAAGTGTGGAAAAACTTGGATCCTGAGCATAATAATGATAAAATTGGATGATTTTCACCCGATATTTATTGGTCTCGCTATGAGTTTCAAAATATTGTAAATATTTTTACAACTCATAGCTCGACCAATAAATATGGGCTCAATCTATCCAATTTTATAACATTACATGGTAACTAATTTCACATGATTCTGTGTTTTATGTGATAAATCATTTTTTAATGTGATTAACCATTTTTGAATTCTACTCCTTAAAGGTTGAGTGGTTTCGCAGCGTGTTTCTGCATTACCTGCCGGCGCGAAGCCAAGAAGATCCTCTGGTGCTGATTCTGCGAGGCAAAAACGAATGGCTTACCCCAGAGCTCATCACCTTGGCAGAGCAACAGCATGTCCACCTTGTGCCCATACCAATCATTGTAAGTTTGAAAGGACAAAATTACGAACGTTAGTTTCAAATTGTCATTAAATTTGATGGCATATAGGCCTAGATACACTTTATCATTTTTGTAGTCATTTTCATTTAAATTTTCCCAACAATGTTGAATTGTCATTCGGAATGAACATTTTCATTTTGGTTTTTTCACATGGTGTAAAATGTTTGCCATGGAGTAAAATGCTTTACCATTTACCAGAATATAAATAATAGTGAAATAGTTTTTGCATCATGGCACATTTTGCAATGATTACTCATCTGTAGTATTTTGATAATTCATAGTACATTACTTTCATTGATAACCGTTGTTTTCAAACAATACCATAATTATCTTGGTCTTTTCATTATAATCTGTAATCTGACAGGTACTGTAGATTTTATTTTGGAGAATAGATTTGCTCACCAATTCATATTTCTCCGATGATAAATTTTCAGATAAAATTTAATTCCTTGAATACTGTTAACAAAAACTTATGTTGCAGGGCCATCAACTTCAATTATGCAGAGCTCATTTCTTGAAGGAGTAAATCTACTTTTGCTTAAAATTTAGCTTTTATCTGAATGCAATAGTAAAAATGTTTTTACAAATTTTATGTTTCCAACATGGTTTATTCCAAAATTATGGCCTTTGTCGTTCTCTGAAATTTCCAGGGGAAAAATCAAAAAAATTTGAAAATGTATGTTATTGTTAATGTCTTCCAAAAATAAACATAATGACAAAAATTTGTTGTTTTCATCATCCTTAAATTCACTTTACATAGTAAAGAGATACACACAAAAAAAAGTAAATTAGTGAGGCTTTTTAGCTCTTATCGGGCTTAATAAAATATATTGTTAAAACAAATAGTTTTTAGGTTATTTATTCTATCCCTTCTCAAAACCATGGAGTGGATTACGAGCCCTTTCTGGACATAAACTCTTCATGTATCATATCAGGTTTAATATTCAAAATATGTTTCCATCAAGTAAACATTGGTCGAATACATGTAAGGTATGACCGCTTACCATTAGGCCAAGTAAAAAAAAGTTCGTCTCGGAAACCTTTTGCAAAAAAGCTATGCGGTATGCGATTTTTTAAATTTTTTAGGGAATTGGCTATGAGTTATGCGATACTTTTTTAACACTCTAAAATTTTGATCGCCCAACTTACGTTTGTGAAGTGCCCAGTTTCTAAGTAATATTCTAAGTAAAATTGCAACAGCAAATGACAGCGACCCGGATCGGACGGTGGTCGATTGCTGGATTACTCTCGATAAAAAAGAGAGACAGAGACCAGCGTGTAGCTCTACGGGCCAAATTCATTTTCACACAGCAATGCGTGCTGGTTTCTGAGACAAACCCTTTTTTGCCTTACATTAAGGGTTTTAAGATATCTAAATCTCATCAACAACACATTTTTTTCACAGTGCTTGAATTATCTGAGTCCGCTACTTCCCCTGATGTACAACCTCAAAGATGCGTACAAGAAGAAGCTACATGAATACAAACAAGCCAATCTCCTCAGCCAGGTCAGAAAGCCCAAGGAAGAGACGTTTTATCCCGTCACCCTACGCAAGTTGTTTTCGTCAACGTTCAGCATGTATGAGATCCAAGAGGCCTTCAAAGATACAGGTATGACAAAGTATCTGGTTCAAAATACCACAAAAGTCTATATTTTCACGATTTTGATTCATAAGTCATTTCACAAGATTTTATTTTCACTATAAGCCCTTTCGCAAATTCAGAATCAGTGTGACTTTGCATGCGCATGGAATTTGGAAAGTGTGACTATAGACCATATCTATAATTGACATACTCCCGCCGTTGATGAGGTAAATCCGCAGAATCGGACGGGAAACGGAACTCAGAGCGAGATCAAGTAGTGTATTTATCATACTTGGCCTCGTTCAGATTTCCTGCCCGATTCTGTGGATTTACCCCATCAACGGAGGGAGTATGTCATTTATAGATATGGTCTATAACACATTTTCAATGGAGTGACCTTTGCCCCTTTCAAAATACTTTTGATTTTGTGCATTGAACTCACACTGAGTATTTATATGATTATTTATTCACAAATATATCTTGCAAAATAAAAGAACAAAACAGAAAACATCCTAAACTTAAGTTAGCAACATTTTTGTGAAACCAGCAAAGTTCAATCCATTGAAAATATGTTATAGTTGCGCTTTGTTTATCTCCCGGGGTTTATCTCCAATCGATTGCGAGAAAGTACCCACAATGCACGCTGATTATGAATTTGCGAAAGGGCTTATTATCCAGATAGACTTGTATAATATTAACAAGTAAGCTTTCTATGCATACATGTAAATCTCAATAAAAAACGTTCATCGCCGAGTATCGGTGCATTTTACAGTTTGGAAAGTTGATTACAAAAGTAAATGGCAAGTTTCAAGAACATTTCTTTCAACTATAAGGCCAAATTTTTCATTATGCTGTCAACTTTCTTCACCATAACATGATTGGATTGAGGAATAATTGCCTTATATTTACCATCTACATCGATTACGATTTATCACACGTGCAGATTCTCTGTGACCGCCAGCTTTGCTAGTTATGTAATTTGGAACATAATAATAATACATTTGTATCCGCTATTCACCGAAGTACCATAACACTTGACATTATTACGCTGTTATTAGGAAATCATCACACTCATTTCACCTCAACTAGTTTGCAATCTTAAGATGCAGACCTATCGGAATTTAGATTGTAATATTCCCCTAACAGCTCCCCAATGCGCTTGGGTCGACAAAGCAATCGAGATTAAATGTCTTGCCCAAGGACAGTACCCGTTGGCCGAAGCGGGGCTCGAACTCGCGACCTGACGATTCGGAGTCCTGCGCTATATTCCACTAGACCACACAAGCTCCCAGGCAGAAAATTTGAATGATAAATGCAACTGCATTTCGCCCGTTTTTATTTCTGCACTTGAGAATTGATTTGCGAAAATAATAATAATAAATATAATGAATTCAAATTCACAAGTTGTTGTCAAAATTTTTCAATATTTATGAGATTCAAAAGGTTTTCAAATTTACAGGCAAGAATCAAATCCTAGTCCAAGGGCCAAATTTAGGCAATTTTGAGGAGCAATGATAGATATTAGCATAGAATTAATTCTTGCATGTATGAGAAGTAAGAGTCCTTTAAAGCTTCCGTTAAGATCCCAATGTCCCGGGGGGGTTTGACCAATAAGGGGATTTTTATGCTTCGGCCATAGATTTAAAATAGGCCCAAAATGACAAAAATCATTTTGGGCCAATTTTGGACCTATTTTGGCAATATTTCAAAAAGTAAGTCAAAAATCAAAAATTTGAGATATGCGTTCCTAGACATGTGTTTCTAGATTCTCAAAAGCATTCGAGGTCCAACTTTAATTTTTCAAATTTTGTTAGGTTGTTTACAAATTAATGGTCCAAGAACATGGTTTTTTTTACCTTGGTCCAAAATCATACATTTTGGTCCAAAACTGACCTAACCATCGTCTTCTACATGAAAATCCACATCTAGAAATGTATACTTTTATATGGATTTACTTATCGGTTGCTGAGTTACAAAGCATAAAATATTTCAGAAAATGAGGGGTTAACTGTGCCCTTAAGAGAGGAGAACACTCGGGTCCCCACCAAAATCAACTCCGGCACCGAGATTTGGTGCACGTAAAGATAAACTACACAAATAATACTTTACGCCAACTTGCAAGCAAAGGGGTGTGTGTTTTCAATATCTTATCTTTATAACAAGATGAGATGCATCATCTGCAAAAACGGAATGCCCCCAATTTGTGATGCGGTATATCAAAACCAGGCGGAATTGGGCAAGGTTCTAAATGGAGAAAGAGGCCAAAATGAGGAGAAGGGTGATTTTTGTCGAAACTGAGTTTTTTACAAATTTGTGTGTCTAGCTATGGTACAAACATGTTGTGAAAATTTGAAAGTAAAATTCCATTGGTAAAAAAAAATTTGACAGATATTTCTTTTATATACCTTTATATTTCTTTATTATTTCTTTATTTTATGGGCTTTTTCTTATTTTGAACATTTTGGAAAGTCAAACTTCAAAATTCCATAACTTCAGTTAGCAGTGATCAATTGAGATGAAACAAAAAGCAATGCGAAGCAAAATATCTCTGTTTTGATATTTAACAATGAACTCAAATTTCATCTCCTGCCCAATTCAGCCTGGTTTTGACATACCACGTCACATTTGATCCCCATGCCCGAATAAAAATGGTGGCGAGTCTGGGATCCCTCTCTAAATCTATGGCTCTAGTAATTTGCTGAATTTACGTTTGGAATACATAGCCAAAATGGGGGAAAAGCCAGTCATGGGCATAAATTCACAGAGGCAAGTTGTTCAAATTCTTGGCAACTTTCAGCTTACTTGAGATTTAAGAGGCCTTCAGAGGTGCAAAGGAATATTCCTATTCCAGCCGAGGTCCAAAATCAGGCAACAAAAGTTGACAACAATTTGTTTTTATGGATGTGTTCCAACAATTTCCCTCTGAAACTTATTTCATGGATAGCTTGTATATATAGAAAATAGCCAAAAATCGATTTGGAAAAGTACATACTAATCAAATATCGATATCTTTTTTCTTTTTCTTTTGTATTACAGGTGTATTTCCACTGAAGCCAGATGAAGTTGACGTATCCAAAGAATCAGCAATTGAAGCCAAATATGAGTTGAAGGAAACTGCGGAAGACATCAAGAAGAAACGAATGCTAGGTATAGCCCTAGGGAAACGGACTCCCGGCTTCCGAAAATACTCAGACATGGTGTTCACAGACCTCGATTCGCCCAAACCCTCTCCAATGGTTCAAACGCAAACCTTAACTGTCCAGAATCATGTTCAAGTCCCTCTTCCTGGAGGCGGATTCATGTTGTACCCTCAAGCACCCGTCATCCAATCAGGATCGCAGCTTCTCAATTTGGCCCCGTCCGCTACTTTGATTGGCGGCAGACCAGCGCTGGTTAACCTGAGTAATCTGCAACCGTTAGTGACTTCAGCTGCATCAGTCGTACCCATTGGTTCCGCAGCCGCCTCCAGTTCACAAGCCACAGCATCAACAGCGACGGCATCAACGGTGACTACATCAAGTTCAAGTACAAAACCTGCAGATGGTTCTGAAAAGAAGACGGAAGAAAGCGGCGTCAAATTTGTAAAGCTGACCAAAGGAGTTGGGGAGGAAAAGACCACATCAATTCTGAATGAGCCAACTACTACTAATTCAAAGACTGTAAAAGATAAGCAATCAGAAAGCAAAACTGATAAAGGTGCACAAAAATCTGCTAAATCGCCAAAAGAAAGTCATGAGAAAAAAGATAAAAATCCTAAAAAGAAACAGACGCAGGAAAGTGACAGCGATGATACAGCAATTCCAATTAAGATCAGTAAAGTGACTGATGCATCAAGTGTAGGTTCCAAAGATGATACACCTGATGATCAAACGGAAGCATCTAGAAAACAATCCCAAGAAACAAATTCGGGCCCCACGCGTAGATCATCACGTAAAGCTGCAGCGCTAATAAAATTGCCTTCAGAATCTGCCCTTAAGAAGTCAACACGAAGGTCTACAAGAACAAGCGAGCCGTCGGCTTCAACTGAGGATAAAATAAGCGATCAAGCAGATGCAGTGTCGAGCTCTAAGAATGACAACAAAAAGGAATCTGACAAATCCACCATAGATGAATCAAGCGGGAAGAAATCAAACAAAGCCAGTACAAAGGGGAAAGCTAGTAAAAAACCTACTGCAAAGAAAGCCACTTCTGCGGGTACGGGTGTAAGAAATTTTACCCAAAATGTCGGTTCAAAATATTTGTTCTCTCCCAGTGTTAAAGCAACAGAAATTGCCACTACCAAAGATAGTGATAGTTCTGATGATGTGATTTCTATTGACTCTGAAGTACATGATGAAGATACTACAAAGAAGCCACAAGAAGTAACAAAAGAAAAAAACCCACCACCACCCCAAGCTCCGAAAGTAAGTTTGAAATCGGACGTGCCATCGTCAGTTCTAGATCGGATTGAAGCCATGATTTCAGGCAACGATGCTCTGCTGACGTCGTTAACGACCAAAGAAGTTAAAGCAAGGGAGAGGCCACCCGCGCAGCCGCCTACTCCGAAACCTGCTGCATCAGTTGTTGATCCAACGGAGTCGATTGAATCGAGACTGTCCAAAGCATTTGGGTCCGATGTGCTGAGCTCTGTTATGGCCGTGAAAAAAGATCTTGCAAGGCGCCCTCCTTTGTTGTACCAAGACCCTCCAATGTCAATGGTTAATCCGTTGGTGCAAGTACTAGGCGGGTCAACTCTTGTGACATTACCGAAGACTAGTACAACAGGACCAATAGTCTTGCCCACAGGCACTCTGATTCCAGTCCAATCCCCAATGATTATACCTGCTGCGTCTGTAGCTGCAGCTGCGACAACTTCTAGCGCATCTGCAACATCCCAAAATACTACTGCAACGTCCCAAAGTTCTGAAACAGTTGAAACAATAGACATAACCGATGAAACGGATGCGAAGAAAACATCCCCGTCAAAAAGTGCAAACCAAAGAGGTCAAAGTTCAAGATTGAGAAAATCAAGCCAGCAGGCTGATGCAGATGAAGATGATGGTCCAGAAAACGAAGTAAATTCTGATCCAGATTTTGTGGTTAAAATATCCAACGAACAACCGGATGTAACGCCTATCAGGAAATCATCTAGAAAGCCTAAACCCAAAGCAATGTTTGATCCTGAAGATGGCAGTGTGACTAAAGACAGCCCGTCACCTGGTGCTGATAAGCTTGAAGGATCTAGAAAAAGGAAAGCTTCATTAACGAAGAGACAGGATGAGGAGACTTTGGAGTCGCCTAAAAAATCTAAAATTGAACTTGGAAATGTTTCGGGTGGACGGTCAACGAGGTCGTTGAGCAAGGATACGGGGAGAAGTATAAGAACTAGAAGTTTGAAAAAATGATTTATGAATGATTCTCTTTGTTGGGCAATATTGATTGGAAATCTTATGGATTTTTTTCTGAGCGCAGGACGAAAGTAGGTATTAAGGTTGGTGTCAAGTTGTCAACCCTTCATTTTTGGAAAAGTTTTTACTCTATAACTTGCCAACTAAAAATTAAATCCATATAGAAGTATACATTGCTAGAAGTAAATTTGCATGAGGAAAGCAGTTGTGATTTTAATTTTAGACAAAACACCTAGGGCCAAAATATGCATTTTTGGCGCGTAAATTTCCCTTTTATAAAAAATAGAACTAAAGTACTTTATAGAATCTAGAAATCAATGTCCAGGTTAGGTTTTCTCAAAATGTTTGATTCTCATTTCATTTTCTTTAAGTATTGCCCAAAATAGATTAAAAAAATGGCCACTTTGGACCTTTTTTTTCAAAAATTAAGGTAAAAATCAAACATTTGAGAAAACCAAACCTGGACATTTATTTCTACATATAGATTCTAAAAAGTGTTTAAGATCCAAATTTTACTAAATCAAATTTTGGTTAGGCTTTCCAGACATTTTTGGCATCAAAAACACCGAATATTGGCCCTGAAGCAAAAATGATAGACTTTTGTCATGTCTAGAAATGTATACTTTGATATGGTTTTAATTTTTCTTTGCTGAGTAACAGAGCAAAAATTGTTCCAAAAATGGTGGGTTACTGGTAACACCAAACTTAAGTGACAAGTTAGAAAAGTTGTGAATAATACGGCGTCCCGTGAATGCAAAAAGTTGTACAGTAGCAACTCATTAACATGTAGTTTATGGGAATCTGCACTTTAGTACTTGTTATCAGAACTTTGTGTTATCCAAACAAAATTACATGTTAAATCTTAGCTTGGGACTAGGAAAGTACTACTTGTTATCAGAAAGTCTGTGTTATCAGGTTACTTGTTAACGAGTTGCTACTGTATCTGCATTCTGCAATTGCTACCATTTGTTATATTTATTTAACATCTTGTCACCCAGTGGCGGCGGAAGGTTTTTAGGGGAAGGGGGCGGCTAATCATTTTTTAATCCAAATTTTTTTGAGCAAAAATGGAAGGAGGAAAATTATGATGCAAAAGAATTCTCTCAAATAAGCTAATTTCAGCTACAAATTGTTTAAAAATACTTTACATTTGCGCAAAAATGGCAAACTTTTACTGAAAATGGATATAATATCTGAAAATTTGCGCGAAGCGTGCAATTTTTTTTGATTTTTCACATTTAAATTATCAAAACAAAGGGCAAATTTTTCTTTCTTTCTTAATTTCTGAGGGGGTCCGCCCCCCTCGTGAAATTTAGGGGGAGACATGTCCCCAACTTATTTAGAAAGCATCGGCCCCTACCAAAAACAATAGTAAGAAAGAATCAAAAGTCATGTATAATAGGTCAGCTTGTTGGAAGGATCTTAGGGTCAGTTTATAGTCGACCTCCAAAAAAACTTTTAGCTTCCAAACATTCCAAAAATTGACGAGTGACTCCAAATAAAACAACTTCAACACCATGTTAAGACCAAGTAAAATTTCGTGCTAAATTGCACCTGTGTTGAAGTGAATCAAGATTAAGACATTGAAGTCACATCAAATGTTTGTTACCGGCCTATACTTATAATTCTATTGAAAATATTTGGTGATGTCATAAGCAAATGTTTGGTAAAAAAAAATTGATTTTGAGGACTATAGACTGACCCTTAGGCCAAAAAAAATTGTTGAACAGCAATTCCAATTAAGATCAGTAAAGTGACTGATGCATCAAGTGTAGGTTCCAAAGATGATACACCTGATGATCAAACGGAAGCATCTAGAAAACAATCCCAAGAAACAAATTCGGGCCCCACGCGTAGATCATCACGTAAAGCTGCAGCGCTAATAAAATTGCCTTCAGAATCTGCCCTTAAGAAGTCAACACGAAGGTCTACAAGAACAAGCGAGCCGTCGGCTTCAACTGAGGATAAAATAAGCGATCAAGCAGATGCAGTGTCGAGCTCTAAGAATGACAACAAAAAGGAATCTGACAAATCCACCATAGATGAATCAAGCGGGAAGAAATCAAACAAAGCCAGTACAAAGGGGAAAGCTAGTAAAAAACCTACTGCAAAGAAAGCCACTTCTGCGGGTACGGGTGTAAGAAATTTTACCCAAAATGTCGGTTCAAAATATTTGTTCTCTCCCAGTGTTAAAGCAACAGAAATTGCCACTACCAAAGATAGTGATAGTTCTGATGATGTGATTTCTATTGACTCTGAAGTACATGATGAAGATACTACAAAGAAGCCACAAGAAGTAACAAAAGAAAAAAACCCACCACCACCCCAAGCTCCGAAAGTAAGTTTGAAATCGGACGTGCCATCGTCAGTTCTAGATCGGATTGAAGCCATGATTTCAGGCAACGATGCTCTGCTGACGTCGTTGACGACCAAAGAAGTTAAAGCAAGGGAGAGGCCACCCGCGCAGCCGCCTACTCCGAAACCTGCTGCATCAGTTGTTGATCCAACGGAGTCGATTGAATCGAGA